>JAODAL010067107.1:0-17452 GCA_025379985.1 Phyllomedusa bahiana
ACGTGAACGACCTTATCAATATCCCCTGTGGTCAAAAAATGTAACTGCACTGTTTAACTTATAGGGCCACTATGGGCCACATTTTGGAAAAACTGTCTAGGTAGGACTTTTTTGTTGCCCTAGCAACCAATCGAGTCCATTTTTCATTTTTATAGTGCTCTGAAAAAATAACGCTGGGAACGCTGATTGATGCTATGATCTCTGATTGGTTGCTATGGGCAACAAAGTGAAAATTTAGACCTATACAGTTTTAATGCATTTCCCCCTATATGGTCACTGTATGGCGGTAAATATTGGGTTATTGTATTGGATTTATATTCAGTAACAGTATTGTGGCATTATTCTCATCTCTATAGTGGAGATATGTGGTGATGATGTTGTGGTATTACTTTGTCTTGTATTTTGGGTTGTTGTTTATGGTAATATCGGCCTTAGTACACTGGTTTAGTCAGTAACATAGGGGTATTAGTCCACCATACATATGAATTGTGCGGTAATTGTATTAATTGGTGTTTTGTCTGGTTATAATGGTTTTGGGTATGCTGTTTGGTCAGTATATCGGGGTGAAAAGTGGAAATTTGCTGGCCCTTGTATACACACTGACCCACACAATTAGATAAACTGTATGCTGGAAAATTCAGCAAGAACTCAGTCCAAAGACAATGGCGCAATTGCATCTTTTTTTCGGGGGTTGGGTTGTAGGACGTGGTTGTGTGGGGGCGGACAATTTGGGGTTTTGACAGGGGGTGGGGTTGATAGGGGCGGAGTTGACAGGGGGCGGGATTAACAGGGGGCCCAGGCGCTTTAGCTGTCGGGGGCCCTGAAATTTCTGATTGCAGCCCTGATCACATGGATAGGTAAAAATGTCAAAAAGTTACTCACATAAAGTGACACATGCCAGATTTAAAAAATGGGGCTCTGTCAGAGAGGCCAAAACTGGCTCCTGCGTAAGGAGTTAAAGAATTCTATACTAAAACTATCGCCAGTTTTCCCACTATACGGTTAGACACATATATACTGTGTTTTACAATGTATAGTTAAATTGCATCTTGATATCCATCTAAATAGATGGGTCAGGTACTTTTGGGTAACCACATATGATCTGTATTAGCAGCCCCTTAGGCATGCGCTACACATTTCTATCAAAGGGCTGGAGATGTTGTGACCAGTGGGGGTTTCCCTTCCCCCTCCCCTATAATATATATATATGTATAATATATACATATATATACATATTTTATTTTTTTTTTTTTTGTTTCCCCTCTCTCTTCCCCTCCTCCCTTTTCCCCCTCCACTGATGGTTGCTTTGCTCCACTTCGGTAAATGATTAGCCAGTAAATACTTTAATATAGAAATATAATATGGCACGGGTCTCATTAGGCCGATTGTAGGTGCTCCACACTGTTTCACTTGTTTCTCCCGCAGGGGACATTTAAGATGGGTATGTTGTGCAGCTTTGGACCCATCTTAGTGGGATTTTTGTTCCCACGCTTAATCCTATATCCCCTTTACCAGGGTACTCCCCTAGGTACTCACCTGTTTGGTTTGGCTCTACAAGAGCCTCAATGTTTTTTGTGTCTTGTCTACTCCTCTCCTTTTGTTTCCATCCACCCCTCCTCCCAATTGAGGCAATACTTCTCCGTCTCCCACAGCCCCACTCTTTGGAGTTATCACCCTCTCTACCTGCCTAATGGTTAAATTAGTTTCTATCAATGTCAAGTGCCTCAACTCGAACCTTAAGCAAAGGCTTCTACTAATGGAACTTAAGAAAACAAATGCAGACATTGTGTTCCTCCAGGAAACGCATATTAACAAGATGGGAAATCTTATTTTTTGAAGGGTATTTTCCCCGTTTCGTATACTGCATCCCAGGATAGGAAGAAAGCAGGGGTGGCCATCATACTCTCTTCCACATGCCCGTTCCAAGTCTCTAGCTCAACCCTAGATGAGCAAGGCAGATACATCATACTTCAGGTTACCTACCTAGGCTCACCATTTACGTAGTACAATATCTACGCACCGAATCAGGCTCAATTGCGTTTCTTGAAGAGGGTCCTTCTTAACATGCCACATTCTGCTTCCTCAATGCTGATTGTAGGAGGAGATTTAAACTGGCATTTTGGGAACAGATGGACAGATAATATCTTAAACGGAAATCTACAGACCCCACGCAAGCCAGAGACTCTAGGGATTTTAGCAGGATGATTAGGAGATTTGGATTATTCGATTTATGGAGAATAGCTCTTCCTTAGGAGCTAGGCTTTTCCTTTTTTCCCCGTCCCACAACTCACACTCCCGAATAGATTACTTTTTGGGTAATGTTCTGGCGCTGAGGCAATAGGCGAAGGCAGACATAGGTCCCATTACAAGGATGTATAAAGAAAAAAAGGATGAACTCCAGTAATAGAAATTTTTCAAATTTTTATTTTCTGCAAAACTTTAATAATTCCAAAATGGCAAAAATACAAGCAGACTTCATATATAATGATCCATATCAGCACATAAAAGATTATAGTAGCAAGACGTTTCGATCTAAATCAAATCTTTTTCAATAGAATCTCCCTTCAATATCATACATATAGGCATTTGCTTATGGGGGGCCATATTCGAACCCATGGCGGTTCACCTCTTTTGTTTAAAGACGTCGTCCCCAACAAGTTAAAATGTTCTTCTAGAATAATCCGAATAATCAGAAATCAATTGTCTGATAACACATATGAGAGGGTACCATCTAATCCATAGTGTGGGATCGGATTACGGATCAGGACGACAGAGAGATATATTGAGAGAGGGATTACTGATATGTCGGTTAGAAATTACTTAACCAAATCTAATCCAGTTACTCCTGTTCTGTATGTATTGCCAAAAATACATAAGAATTTGAATAACCCTCCGGGGCGTCCAATTGTTGCCTCTACTGAGTCTATACTCTCTCCACTTGCTATCTATTTAGATAGGGTGATGTCGCCCTTGATCCGTTATACCTGATCCTACATTCTCGATACTTCTGATTTCCTTGAGAAATTAAGACAGTTGTCATTTTTGGGACAAAATTTTCTTCTTGTAACTTTGGACGTTAACAGTCTATACACATCAATAGACCATGAGAAAGGTATTAAAGCCACCAAGAATTTACTGGAAAAATGGTCCGACCTTGATGTCCACCAACAAGAATTTTGTCTTGAGCTACTTCGGATTATTCTAGAAGAGAATTTTTTTCTTTTTGGAGACGACTTCTTTAAACAAAAAAGAGGGGAACCGTCATGGGTTCGAATATGGCCCCCCCATATGCAAATGCCTATATGTCTGATATTGAAGGGAGATTCTATTGAAAAAGATCTGATTTAGATTGAAACGTCTTCCTACTAGAATCTTTTATGTGCTGATATGGATCATTATATATGAAGTCGGCTTGTATATTTGCCATTTTGGAATTATTAAAGTTTTGCTGAAAATACAAATTTGAAAAATTTCTATTACTGGAGTGCAACCTATTTTTCTTTATATGTATATTTCTTTTTGGTATGCACCCTCCAAGGACCTTGAGTGCCGAGGACATAATTTTTACAATTTCATTACATGGACGGACCATGCCCCTATTACCATAACCGTAAAATTGGACTATAACTCCATCCATAAATGCCATTGGCGGCTTAACAAATATCTTCCTTAGAAGGAGGAGATCCGAGCACATATAGTTGAGTATTTTGCCAACAATGAGGGGTCGGTATCATTGCCAATTACCCTGTTGGAGGCTCATAAGGCTGTTATAAGAGGGAATTGCATCACTATCGGTCCTAGAATCAAGCGAAATGCTAATTTACAGAAAGTAGCCCTGCAAACCCAATTAACTGCCCTGGAAGCAGCCGTGAAAGCCCGTCCAACTAAAGCAAAATTGAGGAAAATAGTGGACCTAAGATCCCAACTTAAAACACTAGCAATTGGGGGGCGTGTCCTGGACATGGAGGAGTAAGGATGCACGGCTCGGAGCTCCGCTGCCTTCTAATAGCTTTTGGCTGGCACTGCTTACAAATTATGGGAAAAACATGCAAAAAACGGACCACATCACACTCCACCCGTCCCTCCTCACCTCAGCGGAACATCGAGGCGTATTTCCCATGCCCTCCGGGCTCTGCTCGCCCGACAGTAGCAGACCACATGTGCAAGAAGCATGGTGGCGGGGGACTGTCCTCTTCCGCCCCTGCACCGCCAAGCGCCACAGCTCCGGACCCACAACAACGCACTACCACGGCTGGACCCTGCGGCACCTCTGCAGCGGCACCTAGCTCCCCGGGAAGCCCGGGAGTTCGGGTGCATGGAGGAGGGGGACGCCACGTGGAAAACTACCATGGCGGCCTGGGCCCCGCGGTCCCTGCAGCTATCCCCGCTCCCCCTGATAGCGGGAAACTTAAAGAGCAGACAAGACCAGGGGTGGTTGAACATTTCTTCACTGCAGGGGGAATGTCGCCCAGGCAACTGGCTAGCCTGGACTTGCCCTCCCCTGGCAAAAATATGGGGCACTTCTGAATAGCCCCTCAGGACTAACAGTGCATCTCTCCCCCCATGTTTATAACATGCATCAGCCTGGCAAGCACTCAAATGTAGCTGGGGGAGTGGAAGACACGACTCTCCCTCTTATTATGCTCTCTCCAGTACCCAATATTCCTGGGCTGTCCCCTTACCCATCATATGAACCACACGGGGTCCCAAAGTCATCGCCCCTTCCAGAGCACTCTGCAAGATCCTGCGCAGGATCTGTCTCTATGCCTATCTCAGTGCCTCTGAATAAGCCGCAACTCACTAATGTAAACTCAGCACAAACGGATCTCCTCACCTTGATCCCCTCATCTGTCATATTTACTGATGGAGCCCAAACTCTTCCAAGTCGGGGACGTCCTCGGCTCCTTCTCCAAATTCCTCCTCAATGGATCCCACAGGAACTCATCAACCTCACTGTGACTCCGTACCTCACGCTCAGTCTCCTGCACACCAACCATCCCCTCCAGCTCTATGGCATACTACAATGTTACCCATCGAAAGAGTCTCACCGCAGTGGTCTACTGGTTCTTCATGGGGGGACCCTATTCCTGCTCATCCAGGATACTCTGCCTCACAGGCTATACCTTCAGATTCGAACCTTGGGGGACATCTCCAGAAGTCACCAAACGCCCCTTCGCTGGTAACTCTTAGGCATGCCACACCTTCAATGCCAGGCAGCTTAGAAGGGATCCAAAGTGAGAAAATCCAGCATGACCCATGTCATGGATAGGGATAAATATCACACAGCAATTCAGTGTTCACTATCAGACACGACCACTTATTGTCGACTTCATAATGACCCTACTGCCAAGTATAACACGGAGCTACACATGCTAGTTGAAGAAGGCTTCCAACAGGGTACTCTCAGCCGCAAAAAAGCAGACTTTATTAAAAATGACAATCCGGTCATTCCAGTAATATAAGGAGTTCCCAAAATTCATAAGAATCTTATAGATCCACCAATGAGGCCCATAGTTTCATGTATTGACTCCTTATTTGAAAGACTTTGTGAATGGGTGAATTCGCTACTCCAGCCTTTGGTTAAAAGAATCCCAGTATTTTTACAAGATTCTAGAGAGGTTCTAGCGGCAGTACAAAATATAAAATGGCAGGAAAATTACAACTGGATTACAAGTATTGTACAGGCTCTGCATACCAATATCCCTCATACCATACCCTGCATACCAGTATCCGCAGTTGCCATTCAAGCATTAACCCATCACCTGACTAAGTACAGCAATTACTCTTTAGAATTACAACATTATATAGTGGAGGTGGTCAGGTTTCTTATGGGTCACAACTACTTTATGTTTGACCATAAGTTTTATTTGCAACTCACTGGGGTCTCTATGGGGGCTAGATATTCCCCATCTCTCGCGAATTTAGTCATGGCATGGTGGGAGGAATTATATGTGTTCACTACTGACAATCCGTTTGTGGCGGAGTTGGAGTGGTACGGCAGGTACATCGATGACCTCCTCATAATTTGGGGGAGGCGATATATCTGCCATGCCCTCCTTCATTGCTTATATTAACAACAATCCGTTCAACCTTATATTTACTTATCAATGCGATAAATGTAGCATAAATTTTTTGGATTTGCAGCTAATTGGGTGTTCTGAACAATCTGTGGTCACACGTACATATAGAAAATCTAGTACAGGTAACACCATACTGCACTTTAATAGCAGTCATACGAAACACACCCGCAAATCCATTCCCACAGGGGAGCTTATACTTGCCAGGAGAAATTGTAGCACCGATACAGATTTTAAAATGGAATCTGATCGGATATGCACCAGGCTCACCAATAGGGGATATCCCAGGGAACTGTTAGCTCATGCAACACAAAAAAGTGATAAAAAGGAATCGTGAGGATTTAGTGTATCATAAAAACATTAATAAGAGTACAAAGAAACGTTCAAATAAATTTTCCAAAAATACCCCAACATTAGTCTTGAATTTTACAAAACAATTCAAAAAGATTAAAGATATAGTATTGAAATACTTGCCTATTCTATGCGAGGACAAAATGTTGGACTCACTGTTATCTAAAGGTTGCAATGTAGTACCACGTCGAGCTAGGACTATAGGTAGCCTTTTAATTTCCAATTGCTTTGAATCTAAAGCCCAGGGGTCCACAAGGTTAAGCTGGCAAGGCTTTTTTAAATGTGGCTTAAGGCAATGTCGTACGTGTACATTTGCAGATCCCAGTAAGGAATTCATAAATAGGAGTGGTAATATCAGGTTTCCAATTAGACAATATGTCAATTGTAACTCACAATTTGTTGTATATCAAACCTGGTGTTCCATCTGTAACTTGCAGTATATAGGAAGTACTTTTAGAAAGTTCAAGACCAGGTTTTTAGAACATGTATGTGATATCACATCAGGTACAAATAGAAATAAATCTGGTCTGTCGAAACACTTTATTGAAGTCCATAATACAGACTATAGTTCTCTACAAGTCAAAATTATAGAAAGTGTTTAAAAACTACCCAAGGAGGCGAAACTGTTCGCCAACTCTGTAACCGTGAGGCACACTGGATCATCATCCTTGATACCACTGTGCCAAACGGTTTGAATATTAAACCTGAATCTGTGTATTACTATTAATTCCTCTGGTTCCGTTTTTCCTTGTTCCGTTGAACACTTCTCTTTTGCAGCTTTTGTCACCTATAGGCTTTACTTCTGATCACACAAGATTACTTTGTAATTCATGTTTTTATTGTCAACATTAGGCACACTTATATGGCTCCATGTATTACTAATATGTTACTTTCCTTTTTGTCTGCTAGTGTGCCTGCGTGGCTCACCTTGCCAGTTGTTGCCTGTTCGTGCTCACAGCGCATGACCGGTAAGGATGGCTTCCGGTTCCGACGCGAAGAGCGCAAGACATGCCACACATGTTGGGTGCCGGTAAGTAGCTTGGCGTCTGATATTTTTGCACTTCTATCTGACCCGAAATTGTAATTACTGTAATTATTTGCATATACATATATATAGTAACCAGTTTTCTTTGTATACCATCGCTATGAGGAAGGGCATATTTTTCTAGCCCAAAACGCGTCAGGGCATTTTATCTAGAGTCTCTGCACCACAACTTTTGGACTTACATTATGTGTGCTTAGCATCTTGGATTTTTTACTTTTTGCATATAATAAATTTTTGTCTGAGTGGGTTGTGCTGGATTCTCTCACTTTGGATTGTTGGACTGCTTTGCTGCCTGCAGTTTTTCCGTGCACTGTGCACGGTGGATGGAGCTGGCTTCACCATTTGACCTGCTGTGAGCTTAGAAGGGATATCACCTTCACCTCAACATAGCCCTGCACTGAGTTTTTCTAGTGATACGCCAAAGAATCCCTCCCAGGATCCTCTTCCGTCGCCAAACCTCACTATGGGAGAAGACAAACCAATTACCATATCAGACGTTCGTCAATTGATGCAAACGCTACCCTCTAAACAAGATCTTTCGCTATTGGCAAAACATATCTTTGAAGAGTGTAAACAAGATTTTACAATATTTCCTACAGAATTGGCCTCCCTCTCCTTTTAAGTGTCTACCCTCGATCAAACTCAAAAATCCTAGTCTATCCAAATTCTCCAATCTACTACTTCCCAACAACCCAACCAAATTTTTGCTCTACAGCAACACCTGGATGACCTAGAGAACAGGAGTAGACAAAACAATATTAGAGTCAGGGGCTTACCAGAGACGGTCTCACCCGCGGATATCAAACCTGTTCTGACCTCTATCTTTAATAACCTTTTGGGTAGAGCTCCCAATTCTCATATTGAACTGGATATAGCCCATCGGGCACTCCATCCCCCAAATCTGGATCCAAAACGTCTGTGCGACGTCATATGCAGAGTTCACTTCTATCAACTGAAGGAAGATATTCTACTTAAAGAGTACCTATCACCTCCAGGGAAACCTCATGAAATTACAGGAGACTAAAATACAATCACTTCCCTAAATATGCTTCATTAGGGAAATCAAAGCATTTCACCTGCAATTCAGTTTTTAAAAAAAGCGCTGGCCCTTTAAGACAGCTCTGAAGTCGGGCCAAGTAGGCACATGATAGCTTGGATCACTATGTGACAGTTGTGTTGCTCTTGAGCTGGATGAGTCCATTGTGCAGGGGGGAGCCAGGAAGTCTACATCATCTGTTCACTGATTTTGTCTTGGTTGCTATGTCTGTGATGGATATAACACTAGCAGCAGTGTAATGTAAATGCCTATAAACCCTGTCACACTATGTCCTCAGTGTGCTGTATGTAGCAGCTATATCCTCAGCTCCCCCTACACAGGTGGTATAGCTCAATAGAAAGAATCCCTGCTATATAAAGAGCTCTACTAAGAAAGTGAAACTAAGATCTCTTCCCCTGTAATAATGACATGAGCCCTCTGCATTTCTAATGACATGTATTGGGAAAAAAAGTCTTAATTTCATCTACTATTATATTTTGTGTGTTTGTGTGGCGGTGATAGGTACTCTTTAAAGCTTGTCAAAAGCCCAATATCGTATACGAGGACTCACCCATCCTCTTACTGCAGGATCTCTCGAGACACACTTTGGCTCAAATAGCAGCGCTAAAGTCCCTCCTAGCTATTCTTAAGGAACAGAATATTCCGTATCGCTGGGGTTTCCCATTTGCTCACTTTGTACGCAAAGGGGACATCCCTTCTTTCCTTCAAGAACTGGACATTTAGAATATCATTCTCCCCCCATTGGCTAGTTATTGATACCTTCACCAACAGGAATTCCACCCAACCTGCAACGAGCCTCGTGCGACCATAGCCTAGAAAGAACTGCAGACGACGCACGGATTCCTCTTCCACCTCCAATACTACTTGAGGACTTTGACTTCATTGGGCCCTTCGGGTCCCAAGTATCCTTTATTGTAGTTAATAGATTGCACTATATACCCAAGGGTGTGAAGTGATCTTTTCCCCTTGCCTATAAGGGGAGTCCCTTTCCAGGGAATTTTTGTGCTACTGATTGTCTCAGGTTTCACCATTATCACGGTCTTTCCTCATTCCCAGACATATTCTTCTATAATATAAGAATTGTATGCCAGCCAGTTCTCTTTTTTTTGCGCACCGGTCATAGGTGTAACGATCGGGCGATGACAAACGTATGCCGAGGCGCCGATCGCTGACATCCGGGTGTGGATCCGCTGTGATCACCGCAGGCGAGGTGGTATATGGAGAACCACGCCAGGGAGCGGAATCTAAGGGGCCCCCGTTCTTCATCGGAACCCACCGCAAAGCAGGACGGACTTAGCTGCGGGGACCCCCAGGTCGCTACCCCGGACGTGGCTACCTGCGGTGACAGGACAGGATCGCCAGGCACAGAAGCGGTAGTGGACAGGAACAGCAGGAAACTTGTGCAGCAGGATACAGCAGGAATAATCATATGCAACAGGGGCAATGGCAGGATACTGAGCAGGTACCGGACGGGGATCACGGCCGGATACACAGCAGGTACTGGACGGGGATCACGGCAGGATACACTGCAGGTACTGGACGGGGATCACGGCAGAATACACTGCAGGTACTGGACGGGGATCACGGCAGGATACACTGCAGGTACTGGACGGGGATCAACGCAGGATACACTGCAGGTACTGGACGGGGATCACGGCAGGATACAGCAGTACTGGACGGGATCACGGCAGGATACACAGCAGGTACTGGACGGGGATCACGGCAGGATACACAGCAGGTACTGGACGGGGATCACGGCAGGATACACAGCAGGTACTGGACGGGGATCACGGCAGGATACACAGCAGGTACTGGACGGGGATCATGGCAGAATACACAGCAGGTACTGGACAGGGATCACGGCAGGATACAGGAAGGGTGCAGAGACAGCAGACAAGACAGACAGGGTGGTCAGGAGCTCTTTTGGATAGCAGGAACTGGATCAGCATCACAGGGGTAAAATCCAGAACAGCAGATCTGAGATGCTGGCAGGAGCTCAGAGATGGACTCGGCTTGAGGCCCAGTGCAACACTGCACTGCAACAATGGACTGACACAGGAGCACAGACAGGAACTTCCTCTTAAAGCCAGGGGTCATAGGTCAAGAGGGAGGTGCACAGGAAAGGGAACCTATAAAGGGCAGGAAACTGCCGCGCGCGTGCCCTAGGAGGCACAGTGCGCACACAAGACCCAAGGAGGCAGGAGCGAGTGCTAGTGAGTAAGTATAAGGAGCCACTCGCAGCAAGCAGGGAAATAGGCTGCTGATACCCCAGCACAGGGAGCCCCAGCAGAGACATGGCAGGCACGGACACGGTGACAGTCCACAGCAAGGTACCGTGCATGAACCAAGACAATAGGCACTGGAGTTCTCCCACACAAGTCCCATTTAAGCTCTTAGATCTCTTGTTTATCACATCCCCCCCAACAGGGCCTAGTCCCGATACCGGCCTGACTATAGGTCTTGGGACATAGTTGCCTGTTTTTGGTCTTTTTGTAGTCCCCCCTCCCCCTTTTGTTTTTTCTTCTGTCTATTCTACCGCCCCTGTCTTTCTTGTTGTGTCTTTTGTCCTTATTATCTTCCTAGTGTTCCTGTCCATTGTGTATGGTGTATCCGGCCTCACCTCTGCATACCTGCCCCAGATATGGCTGACGTCACATTTGCGTCTTAATGCAAAAGGTTTCAATATCCCTACCAAAAGATCTCAGATCCTTTGTCATTTCCATAATTGCCCCCCATAATTCCTATAGCTGTCTGGATTATATTCTACTGTCACATGGCGCCCTGCCCTGGCTTTCAAGTACGTCCGTAGCTAGCATATTGCTCTCAGATCATGCACCTGTCTATTGCTCCCTATCGATTCCCTCCTCAACCAAACCGGTTTGGTCGTGGTGTCTTAACGAGTCTCTGCTGCTTGACTCTATGTGTAGCAGATGTTTCTCAACATATATCGAAGTTTACACAGGGCCATGCGGACGACACGTCCTCTCCGAGTATTAAATGGGAGGCTCTCAAATGAGTCATATGAGGTATTTTGATTAAGCATGGTTCAAAGCGGAAACGAGATAGAGTGTCTAAATTACAAAAAGCCCTGTCGGTAGTGGCAGCCTTTGAAACCAGGAACAAACAGGCCTTATCCAAAGAGACGCTAAGAGACCTATTGAATGCCAGAATGGAGGTTAAGCTCCTCTTGCAGTCCTCCTGGAAAAGATTTCTGCAGGTGGGTCGAAGCCGCTTTTATGAGTATGGCAGCAAGAGTGGGAGGATGATAGCAAGGGCCCTGAGACAGCATATAGGTAGTCTCTTATCACACCATTCAGATGGGAATTTCTTAGACAAGAAAGAGTGACCATTAAATACCTTATTTACTACTTGAACTCTTAACTTACTCTATCTTATAGACTAATTTATAACTTTTATTGATACCTATTTTAAAATACTATTACCTCTAAATACCAATTTTAAAAACTAATATTCTACACTCTCCACCTAATGAAGTATATCTATGTATCAGTTTCGTTTCTATCCTATTCAGTTGGCTAGAATACTAAAGCTAGCTAGTAATTCATTAACTTCATAATACTGATTGGGAAGAATATATATATATATATATATAGTGACTTGCTAGCTCCAGAAATAAACTAACTGGGCCAAGAGTCCCGATTGTAATGGGTATACGATTGTTCAAAAAAAGTAACCCTCTGCAGCGGGTTATTGGTGAGGGAAAAATATCAAAAATTAAAATAGTGTGCCTGACCTCCCCGACATGTTTCACCAGCTCCCTGGCATCATCAGGGGATAGCGATCCAGACCTCCTCTCATGTCAGAATTAGCCCAATTTGGCACCTGGTCCAGTTTTAAAATAAACACTTCTAAATCAGAAGCCCTAAACATTGGTCTTCCACCTTCAACTCTGTCCCGTCTCCAATCCATATACCCCTTTCTCTGGCCCTCTAAAGGCCTTTCATATTTGGACATTACCATTCCATCAGATTTGTCAAATATCTTTTCTCTTAATTTTGAGGCCACCCTTAAGAAGATCATACAAGACTTGGACATGTGGAATAAAAAAGACTTTTCCTGGTTTGGAAGGGTGAACATATTAAAAATGACTATTACCACGCATTTTATACCTAACCCAAACGATCCCTATTCATATCTCCAATGTTTTTTGAAAGCGTGTCCAACAAATCTTTACTACATTTGTTTGGTCCTCTAACCGCCCTAGAATTTCTTATCTTACCTTGTCTAGACTTAAATCTTTAGGCGGCCTGGGATTACTGGACTGAAAGCGATATTATCTGGCGTTAGCCTATGCTCGAGTACTTGATATGGTTTGTCAGAGTGATAGAAAAGGTTTGGATTTCTATAGCCCGTGACGTTTGCCCTCTGTCCCTTGCCTCTCTTCCCTGGGTTTGGAACACCCCCTTAGCTAACAAATACAACATCTCCTTCTCCACTCGACATACACTTGCCGCTATTACATCGTATAAATCATACGACAGGGTCTGTTGATGCCTATTTCCGATAACCCAGCCCTCCCTCCGGGTATTGTTTCATACCCCTTCTTGGGAAGTTCTAAATTAACCCCCTTGCGCCTCAATATGGTTTTGAGAGTGGGGGGGGGGGGGAGTCTATTGCCCTTTTCCTCAATGCCCTTAGAAGTAATTTCCCGCCCCTCCTCTTGCTTCCAATACAATCAACTATGGCACTTCATTACCTTCCTTAAGCGCAATTTTGACGCGCAGAGGCCTCTCACTCCATTTGAGGAAATGTGTCTCCTAAATTCTCCGCCCCGCCACACTATTATCACATTAAATACTCCGCTCTCTCCTTCGGGTCATGAAGGTCTCCCTACATACTGTGCTGCATGGGAACATGATAAGCGATTTACTTCTTCCCAATGGCACAAATGCTTCAATCTCTCTCATAAATCTGTTATAGCTTCTATGGCTCAGAAGACCAGTTTTAAGGTCTTGACCCGATGTTATAGAGTTTCTAGTCTACTTCATAAATGGTACCCCTCAGTTCCAGATACATGTTGGCGATGTGGCATAGTGGGGGACACAATGTTACATATTTGGTGGGAATGTCCCTTGTTACACAGATTTTGAAGTGTGGTATAACAGACTATCAGTCTGACCGCTGGGATAAATGTTCCTAAAACCCCAGAAGCGGCCCTATTATTCATGTTTGACGTCTCGGCCCCAGTCTACAAAAATCCCTTCTTAAACATCTTCTACAGGCAGCCAAAACGGTTATCCCCAGGCACTGGAAAATCGTTTGATCCTCCCCCCATTGAGGAATTGAGGAGTGGTTTGCAGAGGTGACGAACACATTTCACATGGAAGAACTATTGCTCACAACGCAGGACTACCACCTGGGTGCCTTGGCTACAATTCAGTCTCAACAGCCTTTCACTCCCTAGGCACTTAATGGCAGATGGTAGGCTTGGTACTCGCCTCTACTGTCTTCCCTTTCTTTTGTGTTGAAGTGATGTTTTCTCTCCCTCCCCCCCTTTTTTTTTCTCTTTCTTCTCTCTCTCCTTTCTTGCTTATGCACATGCGGACTCTCAAAGTCCCGATTTGCCAGTTAAGCCGAATATACCAGAATATCAGTTTGTCCTCGAAATGTTGTAACATGTTACTATTTTTCTCTTTTAACATGTTTATCAAAAGACTATGCCAATCACGGCCATGTTATGATTGTATCGTCCAGCAATCGTTTATTTGATATTTTGTTTGTCGACTCAAAGTCCGAATCATATTCCTTTTCCTTTACGCAACACATCATTATTGCTTTGCTTTGACATTCATGTTAAATGTTTTATATTTCTTTATCCATCTGTTGTTTACAGGCTGTTATGTGCCATGTGTACTCTTTAATAAAATCCTTCTTTTGAATCGAAAACACTAGCAAGTGGAGGGACGGAGAGACTTTTACTGTACACTAGGTAGTGCTATTATGAATGGGTAAAAAGGCCCCACTATTGTTGCAAAACAATAAGAGGGATACATTGCTCGTACCCAGCATTTAAAAGAAAAAACAGATTAGCGGGAGAGGGTAATGGCCTTATATATTTTCACCTCAGGCAAAATTAGGATAAATGGATTTTGTCCACCCCGGGGAAACGGAATGGACCAGAAGGGGGATGCCCCCTCTCCCCTATCCAAAATTATTTTGGCTATGGGCAGCTGAGGGCACTCCGGAATGACCCTTGGGGTTGAGGGAATCCGGGTTCTGAGCATCAGTTAAAATGCTGGCTTTTGCTGACGATTTACTCCTGTACTGGGGGCCCCAACCCCCCCCCCTCCCAGGGTAATGGAGTATGGACGACTATAGTTACAAGCAATCACAAATAAAAATGTAAAAGAGTCACGCTTGGGCTTCAATATCCCCACCCGACCTGAACTTGATGAGGTCACCCTTTCCCCCTTCCCCTGGGAGGAATTTTCCCTTCAAAAAATTGGGGGTTCCATCCTAAAAATCCTGAAAAAAATGTTCGATCTTAATTTCGCTTCCTCCTGCCCAGAATTAACAGGACCTATTAAAATGGGACAATAAAGACTTTCAGGGTTTGGGGCGCATAAAATCCTGAAGATGAAACCCTGCCAAGTGTTGCCCTTTTCCAGACAACCCCTCCTTTCCCTAGGCCCTTTTTAAAAGAACTAGGGAAGATTGTTCACGTTTTGTATGGGAAAGGGGAAAACCTAATTAGCAGAGTCTACCCTTCTAGGCCTAAAACAGAGGGAGGACTCTCTTGCCGGTTTTCAAGCTTTTTTTGGGCAGTGGGGTGAAATCAGAAAATTTCAAGGGAGGCGCGCCCAAAAACGGGGTAAGACGGGGAGACCCTGGTATAGGGGGCCCCGACGCAGCTTTTCCCAGGGCACCGGTTCATTACACCTCGCGGTATGGTAGCTCGAGCCCCCATGTTTGCGCAGACCTTGCCCTAACATACAGGTCTTATGCCTCCAGGAGGGTCTGTTTGAGTAGGCGGCCTTGTACCCCATTGTTTGGTAACCCCTGATGTTCCGAGTTCCCCCTCGCACCATTGGTTGGGGTTTTACGGGGTTTTGGGACAGGTGGGCCTCGACTCTTGAGGGGGGGGGGTTCGAGACTGGAAAATTTGGGGGGTTATCAGTGGGGGGTCCGAAGGGAACCCCGACAGTTTTGCAAGCTTCACTACTATCAGCTACGTGTCTATATGCTAGATGGAAGCGAACATTTGAGATACATAACCCTTACCTCTTTGAGCTGTGGTGCCTCGGTAGTACTCAGAAAAAAGGGGCTTTTCCAGGCCTGTATAGGCTTTTTCTTATTCTGGGCCTGTGAAAAGTTTCCTTTTCCACAGGGGGAGAAGGAACTTGGCACCTTTTTCTGGGAGGACGTATGGCCCAAAGCATTTAATGACCCACGATCCTCGGTGTCTGCCAGGGCCACGAGCCAACTATAAAAAAGTAACAAAATGGTCCCGGGGGCCACCTTTTTTAACCCCTTTTCACCGTCCATTCCGGGAGTCTGCTGAGATGTAAAGGAGAGAGGCCCATGGGGCCCATGTTGGGGAGCTGCCCCGTTTTTTCAACCTTTCTGGGTGAGGTTCTGAGCTTAATTCAACATTTACGGGGATCGCCTCCGGGTGACCCACACTGGGGCTCCTTTTCGATATCCCTCTACCCCCGTCGCTTTTTTTAATCACATCGGTGATGTTCCTGATCCTTGCTGCCAAAATATATTTTTAGACTCGGCTTTTACTACCCCCAACTAATCGGACTGGATCCGGGGGGTCCAGTCCTTTTGCGTTGGAGGAGTTCAGATTGATTTTCCCTTTATGCTATGTCGATATTACATGTGGGAGGGGGATTTTTCCTTTTTTCGGTCGGACCGTTATTGTCCCTTCCCTAGAGGAGCTAGTCCAAAGCGTGGGAGGGGGGCCATCCCGAAGGAGTGAAGAATGGTGGGGGGGGGTGGGAAAGCCCTGTTAATCTCCTTTTTTATTCAAGTGGGAGGCGATGTGCCCGTCAACCGCAGTTCTGACCGGTTCTTTTGTTTTTTTTGATTTTTGTTTTCCCCACTTTTTTACCCCTTTTTTTTTTCTCTTCCCCCTTATTTTAAGGATTCTATAAGAGGTCACCCTATTTGTCTTCGTGGGACAGAAATCCAGGAAATTTAAAAACCCCCCCTTACTTCTTGTATTTGCCTAGGATATAAACAACTTTGCATTGTTTCAGCCTATCAAATGTACCTGCCCCTGCTCACGGGTTGGGTTGGGGGCAAGGGGAAAACGATACTTTTTTACCCCTCCCTTACTATGCTGTATTACTGCATTTTGTTGATTTGCTGCTATAAGTGACTCTGTACTTTCATGCTACAATTGTTTAAATAAAGTGTTTGAATTCGGAAAAAAAAAGGATAAACAGGACAGGTCATTCACAACTGTATTCCCTTCCTGACACTCTGCCTTCAAACTTACGAAACTGACAGTTAGAAAACCTGTACTATCAGACTTTCCCCCCACAACTATCCACTTATCAGTTCCAAGTGTATAACTCCATCTTGATGGGACACCCTGTAGCCCAGAGTTTTCTACATTCATGCATTACTTTAATCCCCAAGCCCGATAAAGACCCGATTGAGGTGGTTAATTATCAGCCCATAACGCTCCTGAATTCAGACCTAAAAATATTTACAAAAATTTTAGCGGACCGGTTGGCGGTATGGTTGCCCCAGCTGGTACATAAGGACCAGGTGGGCTTTGTGCTTTGCCGCCAAGGAGGGGACAACACAAGAAGGGGCCCTTCCCTTTTAGATGTCCCTTTAAAAAGCTGAATTTCTTTTTGTGTTTTAGCCCAGAGCCGAAAAAGGGGGTTTGATAGGCTGAATTGGACTTATATGTTGGCTACTCTTCAGAACTTGGCAGTTGTTTTT
>JAODAL010067108.1:0-17452 GCA_025379985.1 Phyllomedusa bahiana
TGTCTCCACCCATTTTATCAATCAAAGCACACTTCGTTCCCCGGGAACCCCCCCAAAATTTTGCTTCGTTCGCCCAAAGTTTTCCTAAAATTCTAAACGAATTCCACTTCTTAGAATCTTTCCCCGCCCTCTCTACCGATAGAGTAATCTCGATGACCATTGAAGCTTTTGGGAAGGAACAAACCTTATTCTTACACCCAAAAAGGGAAAGGAAAAGCTGGAATTAACATCCACAACAGTAAAAGGGATAATGTACATTTGGAAAGAAATTAGGAAAAAAGGTCACAAAAAAAAAATCACAGACTATTCACTATCCCAGTCCGACCACAGCTTCCCCTTTAAAACCTTTTGACCCAAAATTTTAAAAAGTAAGAAGGCAGTTTTTCTTGAACCCCATTTTAGTTGAATGCAATTGATATTCCTGCCCTGGCCCGCAGAATGCCCCTCAAACCTGTCTGACCCACGTTTTTAAAAAGTGCTAAAAAAGGGAGTCTTTAAACCCACCTTTTTAGTTGAAGGGAAATTGACTATGCCTGTCCGGACCACAGTTGACCCAAAACCTGTCTGCCCCCACAAAAAAAACGTCCCGGAAAAAGGAGTATCTGAACCCCCATTTTAGTTGAACTGGACATGGGGACTTACCGTCCGGGGGCCACGCATGACCCTTAAACCTGCTGCCCAAAGGATAAAAGTGCCAAAAAAGGAGTCTTTGAACCCCCATTTTAGTTGAACGGACTTGTTTCCCCGCCCTGGACGCCCCGTACCTCTACTCAATGTCCTACACCCCCTTTTTTTGCTCGTTTACCACCTGCATTTGTCCATGTTCAGAAAGAAAAAAATTTAAGAAGGTATGGAAAGAGTTTTTGGCAGTCTCTTATTGAAAAAAACGGCAAATCACAGTTTCTTAAATCCCTCTAATTTTTCAGCCAACTAGGATTAAAAAAAGAATTATTTTAGCAATACCCGGGGAAATGCGATCTGGTGGAGAAAACCCTAAGCAAAATCAACATGTTCTTTCCCTTTGTCCCAGGGTTTACAATGCCCTGTAGGATTTGGAATTAACAGTTTTCAACAAACTATCATACAAGGCGATCTGCCCAATTGAATTCATGAGACAAAAAAAAAATTTCGAAGTTCACGGATGAGAAATTGCTTTTTTTTTCAGCAAAAGACAACGGAACAGTTTTTAAAAATTTTTCTATAAAAATTTTCGTAAACGTGGTATTTGAAAAAAACTAGGGCCGCCCAAAGTCAATACAGTATTTAAAAAATTTACGGGTAAAAACGGGGTTTTTTTCACCATGAAATAACCACAGTAACTACAAAATTTCTGTACCCCAAATTTTTACAAAGGTGCTATTTGAAAAAAACTGGGGTGAACAAAAGTGAAATACGCTATTTAAAAAAGGGAAAAGAAAAGGGGGGTTTTGCACCAATGAAAACAACAGCAGTACCACAAAATTTCTGTATTCAAATTTAAGTAAAAGGTGGCTCTTTGAACAAAACGGGGCCCGAACCCAAGTGAAATCAGCTATTTAAAATTTATCGGTAATAAAAGGTCGTTTGACATGAAATCACCTGAAATTACTAAAAAATTTTTTGTACCCTAATAAAGTACAAGGTGGGCCCTTTGAACAAAAAATGGGTCGAAAAAGTGAAAAACCCCTTTTTAAAAAATTTTTAGGGTAAAAAGGTGGGTTTTGAAACCTATGAAAAAAACCTGCAATTCTAGCAATTTTCGTACCCTAAGTAAAAGGTGGGTCTTTGAACAAAAACTGGGCTGTGCCAAAGGAAAAAAACACCTTTTAAAAATTTTTTCGGAAAATAAAAGGTGGGTTTTGACCTATAAATACCCTGCATTACTAGAAAATTTTTTCTGTATCCTAATTAAGTACAAGGGGGGTCTTTAAACAAAATGGGCGTGCCAAAGTAAAAAAACACCTTTTTTAAAATTTATAGGAAAAAAAAAAAGGGGGTTTTGCCCTATAAAAATACGCCTCAATTACTAGAAAAATTTCTTTTCCCCTAATTACGTACAAGGGGGTCTTTGAAAAAAACTGGGCTGTCCCAAAGGAAAAAACCTATTTAAAAGTTATATGGATAAAAAAAAGGTGGGTTTTCACCAATGGAATAAAACAGTTACAAAAAATTTCTGTACCCTAATGTAATAAAAAGGTGGGTCTTTAAACGGGAACTGCACCAGAAAATAAAAGGTGCATTTTCCCCTAATTGCGAGTGTGTGGCCAAAAAACTGGTAAAAAAAAAGCATTTAAATGCAGGTTAAAAGCAGAGTCAGGTGACAATATACCCCCCCACCCTCCCCTATCCCCCTCGCGGCTGTACAGGCTAGAGGCTTCTTTAAAGTCTCTGCTAACTAACTAAAGGAAATTCTATTATGTGATTTTTCCAGCCAATAAAACAACCCATACACATCACAGTCATGATGTCGCACACCCAGCTCACCCTGCTCTATGCTGATTTGCTGGCCGCCAAAATGACAGGAAGCGCCGAAAATGGCGCAATAGTACTAGATTATGCGCAGATTATCACTTAAAATATCGATTTTATATCGAAATTTCCGATCAACCTAAAAACCATGCCGATTTCAACTTTTTTGCTTATAATCGCTCATCCCTATTCATTATATGTCACGGGATGTGTAAAAATATTCCTTTGTGCATCAGACTGCAGTTAATGGAGTTCAGATAAAGAACGCTACTGAGTTGTGGGTTAGCAAGAAAAGTATGTTGTAACTTGAACAATAGGATTTAGTTTACATTTGGCCCCTAAACTAGGAGGATCAAGAATAAGACAGATGCTGGAAAATTTTCAACTTGCATATTGTTGTCCCTAATGATCAGCCAATGTTTTCTAATTATTTGAGCGATTTTACCATCACCTTCATTATAAATACTACTGAATTCTTCATAGTACTAATCCTAGTACAGATTTTTAATTCATTTAATTGTCCCGCTAAGGAACTGCCAAATCCTTCTGGCCTTTATTTGTTCATGTCTACTAGCCACATTTTAAATGGGCCCCATTTCAATGTAAGCATGAAGGAAATAATGCTCCACAAACCACCTGCTAAAAGTTTTTAAATTTCTGTTTTGGGGTTATACCTTTTTTTAATATTCTAAATCTAACCTATGACTTTAAAAAAAATCTGTTTATCTACCCCTGCACCAGCAGGGATGAAGTTCAGGGTTTCAGTGAATTCAAGTCTCCACTGACTCCAAATTGAAATTCAAATCATACAGCAGAGAATGTTGCATGGAACGTCGCTGGTACTTCAGTTTCATTAATCACATAAGGCTTTCTTCCACTGAAATTATTTCACATTTCATTTAAAGGGTCCTACATTTTTATATGTTTTTTTATCCTTCAAATATGCAATATATTCTTCAACAAACATGCACCACAAATCTTCAAGGGGATCCCTAAAGGACATTTTGTCTAGGCTAGAAGAATTTGATCTGGGGATGAACACAATAGGGAACAGATGTACCTATTGGTGGATAAATTTGCTATGCGTGGTTAAAATAGACAAGAATTAATTACAATGGGATAGGAAGTTATGTCAAAAACTAAGAAGGAGTTTATGTTGCTAACACAAAATAAGTAAAATGATAGGATTAATTTTTTCCCACTTTGTAAGCATACAATTTTTGAAAAGGGAAATTTTAAAAAACATTGGAAGTACTACAGAGTGATCCTAAATTTGGTTATCTATTTAGGGATAATCCTTGCTGTATATTTAAATGTGGTAAAACTATTGGAGATGTTTTGGTACATTCAAACATTAAACCTTGTATTAATGTCCACATATGAGAGTCAACAGCACAGTTGCCTGTGATTATTTAAATGTTATTTATTACTTGGTACATATATCAAAAAAAATTTGGGCTGTGACCTTAAACGTTTCGTTTGTAAAAAGCAAACCCTTTTTAAAGTTTTTCGCGAAATTTTTAAAAAAATATTAAAACATACTTCAGGTAGTAATTTACAAAACATATAAACAAGGTAAAATGAATAATCAAAGTAGAATGAATAAGCGAGATCAAATTTCAAAATTTAAACCTTTTTAAAACACCCCGACTTTTCCCGAAATATGGTGCAGGCCCTTTTAATGCACCCTGATGTCCGGAATGTCTGGAGATCTGTGGGCAAGGGGCGTGCTGACGATCGTGCAGGAACCCGGCAGTGATTGACTGCCTTTGGAGCGGAGATAACTCCATTCCTGGCAGTTTAACACCTTAGCTGCCATGACTAGCAATTGCAGCAGCTAAGGAGTATAACATAGTTAGAAATCTCCTTCTGTCCTCCATCGGAACCCCAGCAATGAAATTGCGGTCAGAAAATGATCTCCAGGTTGTCTGTGATGTCATCCTGCCAGGCTCTGCCCAGGGGCGGAGTCTGATAGAATGATTGACAGTTGGCACAATACACTGCTGCATAGACATGTACTGTAATGTATTATACCTGTGTTATACCAGCCATCAAATGATCGTTGAGTATAGTCCCATAGTGGGACAAGTGAAAAAAATAAATTAATTAATAAATTTTTTCTTATCCTACTACAGATAAAATGGAATGAGGAGAGATCAAAAAGTCTTAAAAATGCCAAGGTGGTACCAATGAAAACATCAGTTTGTCCCACAAATAAATAAAACATTACACAACGCTATACCTGGAAAAATATAAAAGTGATGGCTATCAACAGAGAGTGATACATACAGTAAATATTGTTTTACACAATAAAAACATGTTTTTTTAAACTGCTACAACATTAAAAAAATATAATAAGATTCGGGTGATGTCACAATGTGTGATCATCCGGGGTAGCCCAGACGTTAAAACTATAATGTTATGTATATGAAAGCAAGTG
Source organism: Phyllomedusa bahiana (assembly GCA_025379985.1). Lineage (NCBI taxonomy): Eukaryota > Metazoa > Chordata > Amphibia > Anura > Hylidae > Phyllomedusa > Phyllomedusa bahiana. The sequence continues at coordinate 4,889 of JAODAL010067108.1, forward strand.
AGTGCTGTGAAAATAAAACATAACAACTGCCTATCCAGTATTATTGCATGGTATTCTTTCATCACCTGCGTCCAAAAACAGATTCCAAGGCGATCAAAAAGTCTCCCCTAAAAATGATACCAAAAAAAATTACAACTCAAGTCATGAAAAAAAAACCCTTACACAACTCTGTACACATAAAAATAAAAAGCATAAGGACTAAGACTTTGATAAGTCGAAATGCGACATGCATTTTTTTCTACACTATACTGCAGCCTCTACATTCTAATGTATTGAGCATTTTTAAAATGGAATGAATAAGAAGTTTGAAAATGTTGATCAAAGCACAAGGCCATCAAAGTCAATCATATGGAAATCCCATCATGCCACCATGAAAACGGTACAAACTCATCCCGCCAAAAACAAGCCACTAATCAGCTCTGTATACGTAAAAATAAAAAAGTTATGACTGTCAGACTATGACAACATAAAAATGCAATATTTTATCAACATGGTATTTCTATTGTGTAGAAAATAACAATATAAAAAACTAATATAAAATTTATATGATTGCTAATTTGTACCAACCTCACAATAAGTAAAGTGTAACCTGGATCATACAGAGTCAACTTATACCGCAAGGCAAATGCTGTAAAAATTTAACCTAAAAAACAACTGGAACTGCAGATTTTTTCTTAATTTCGTTATGCGACATAGCTGAAAAAAAAATAGTTGCGAACACCTGATGCGGCCAAAATTAGCACTATACACCCTACAAATGATCTTCTGAGGATGCTAAAATCCAAAATGTGTGGCGATTTTACTAGGAGCGTTCTCACTGACGCTGGGGGCACTTTGGGGCGCTTTGCTAAATGGCAACATGGCTAGAGGATGGGCGACTTGCTGGTTTGGTCCTGGTGAAGAGGCCCCCCCCCCCCCGGGGGCCCCCAAGTCGAAATTCGGTTCAGCTCACTTCAGCCGAATTTCAGACAAAAAATAACTCATATTCCGAATTACTTCGCAGAACTAGAAATCACGTTAAAAAAAGCTATTTCCGAGTAACTGCACGAGAGCATGCAGGCGTGACCTCTCACTGTAGAATCTTGTTGCCATGCCTTAAATATGACAGGTAGGGACGCCTTAGGTTTGGTTTCATACAATGTTCAGTGTTTTTGTATAGACACGCCACTTGACTGCGCCCGCAGGATGGCTTAGAATCGCACCTTCATCTCTAAATTGCCACTGGCAGCTTATGTCGCAGGGCAAATCTCACAAAAAACTTGAAGGGGTCGGATTGTATATCAGCCTGTTAAAGTCATGGCAGCTGACATGCTGGAAAAAACAGCTGCACGGGCTCAGGTGGCAAACATCAGTGACCAGCATGTTGTGAGAGGGTGACTGGCGGAGCAAGCCACAGCATAGCATGAGGTTGTCAGAGAGCTTGGCCACAATGACATTCTGGAGGGTGGCACAAAACAGTGCAGTGGGCCCAAAGTCAGCTGCACAAATGACACAGTGTTGGAGTTTGACTGGGCATCAACAAACAGAGCAGCATGATGCGTCAGACAGTGGCACAAAGGATTAATTGAGGGGTGCAACAAAATGGGAGGGTTAGATGTAGTCGCACAACTGTCTCCAGCTTCCACTGCCCAGACAGATTTGTTCAGCATTCTACGTTCAGGACATGAAGTAGTGGAAATGAGTTTAATTCATCGCTAGATCCATGGGCGAATGACAAATACGCTTGGATCACTCAAATGAAATAGGCGCTCAACAAACGGCAGGTGTCACGATTGAGCTGCCAACTGGGCTGAACATTCAAAGCTTTACCAATGGGAATACATCCTGTACCGCCTAAGGATCATCAAAAAAAACAGTGTTAATTGGCCTTTTTCTGTTCATAAAGTCGCGTCCAACATTGTGCAGGCTTGGATATTCCAAGAGTGGTGGAAAATATCGCATAATCAGTGTGTTGGAAGGAGAGGCACGTTTACTGCTAGCTGGGCCAACTCGCAAGGAGTGGGTGTTCCTAGACTTTGTAGGAATGGATCCATGAAGTGCGAGTGCACACAAGTTTCCTGGCCATTTTCAGGAATCTTCTGAAGATCTGGCTGGAAAGACTTCAGGACATCTTTTCACAGACCAGATTGAACACGATGTACCATGTCGTCCCCATGGTTCAGATTGCGAGTATGGTACATTGGAAGAAATGCCACACTATCGATTTCTGTGCTTGACATGTGAACGTCGGTAGCAGTTCCTCCCCCTGTGTTAATTCGGTTCCGCACGAGGCCAAGCAGGGCGGCTCCTAGTTTAGTGTTGAACTGCGTGACACCGCTTGGTGCCCCTAACAGTGTGGGTAAGATGGAGAGACGCGAGTACTTGTGGTAGGCTGAGATTGGTTGGGCGTTGGCAACACAAAACAAAATACAACAAAAAAAAAAACCCCCCCCCCCCCCGCTGGTGGAGAGAGTAGGGTAGGACGGCGGTCATTGGCGCAGGGAGCTGCAAGTTTGACAAAGTGCGAGGAGGAGTATTGAAAGCGGCGTCTCCTGTCCAAGTTAGTTGGTGTGACCTAGAGGCCGCAGAAGGCACAGGCACCAGTGGGCCGGTAAAGGACATGTTACTGGCCCTGACCCGTTTAGTTAACAAGCTCCAGACGTCCGCGGCTGCCGTGCACCTTAACGGAACAAACCGGTTATAAGCTCAAGGACTGGCCCACCTTCTGTTTACTATATTATGACTAGATGCATTTGGCAAGTTACTTGCCTTTTTGAAAATAACTTATGGCTTTGGAAGTTCCATCTTGTGCTCAGGCACAAGCATTAGTTCTGTCTGTACTGCTAGCAGACGTCACCATTTTGGAAAAGGTGAAGCGACTGCGGCAGCCACCAACAACTTGGACAGGAGTAGAAAACGGTCAGCTGTTCGCATTAGATCGCGTTGGGACGCCATACTGATTAGCTCTCTTTGCAATCCGCAACTCGTTGAACGTACTGCTGGAAGCGCATGAGTAGCGATGAGCAGTAGCATCTAGGGCGGGAGATATATTAAATCGAGTAAACAGCTCCTTCTGCTGAGGGTGGTGGAGCTTGAACTGGCTGCTAATGGCTTCGAGCCTATGCGATACACAGGGTTGCTACTGCTGCTGCTGCTGTGCCGTATGCTGCAGGCGGAGATGGACCACCACATTAACATGAGCACGTTTAACTCCCAGGCCACGGGATGCCGTGACGCTGCAATGTGTTCGATGCATGGGCACGGGTGCCAATTGTTAGCTCTCCCTGGCACGCTTCATCTTTTCATGACTACAGATTCTACATGCTCACCCATAATTCGGCTCCTCTCTTCTTTTTTTTTTTTATTACTTTTTTTTTTTTCACCCTATTTTTTTACGCGATTGGGCTCGTTTAACTAAAGAACTACCACCACCGAGGGGTGAAAATCCTGAGCTAGCGGGATTTTACGACCCAAACGAATGCCCCCGCCACTGTGCCGCCCTACTTTACTTGGACCTGCGAAGCGGGTTTTTTATCACCCCGTAGGCAAGCCTTTGGCCTGCACCGACCTCACACTTGCTGCTATCCTGCCCTGACTCACGGCCGACGATTGAGACTCCAATTGCTGGCTTGCGCCGCCCCTGCCTGACGCGCAAGCTGTCGCCCTTTTCTCACATGACGATGATGAAGCCTTGCCTCATCCCGGCCTGCCCGAAGTGCGGGTGGACTACATTCATCATTCTCATTTGTGTTATTTATCGTCACTGCTGATCCTCATCAAACACGGTCTTGCAGTATGCAGAGGCTAGGATCACCCTCACAACATGACCTCCCCTGCCGGATCTCACATCATATACTTTTAGCGCTATGCAAGAAAGCAGGGGATAAGCGGGATATTGCGCCCCATATTTACTTCGCTGCCAAAGTAGCTTACGGAACTGCCCTCCTCAAAATAGGTATTCATCCTCGCGTAATAGTGGCTCTGAGCCCAGGTCCACATAGTACGCATAGCTAGAATCTAACTGGTGAGCGGAAAACGGAATGGCACGCACTAGGCGGGTGAGGACAGTTGTGAGGGTCGGCTGACGCCGCTCAGAGGGCACATGCTCAATAGAGGGTTTAGTGTACTGACGTTCCCACCGACGCGTGGCTGGGGGTGGTCGTCAGATGTCATTTTGGGATGGAATGTGTGATGACTAGTCAACCAATCAGGAACCATTAGGGTTCTGTTTGGGTTGACTGATCAACACGACGGGCCGACCTAGTTGACGCAGGCAGTTGTGGCCTCACCAGAGTGTCCCTGCCTGCGACGGTTCCCCTTGCTGTGCTCGCGACATGCGGCCTGGAATGTTTGTGCCTCTGCCACTCACAGTATTAATAGAGCTGCACTAGTGGTGAGGTTTTTTATGACACAAGTTGAATCGGCGACAGGTTTTGATGGTGATCGAAATTTTCAGATCATCGCGATAATTAAGGTTAAAATGCTGTGCGATCATCCTATTAAGATGCCGCTTTTTCGGCGTTCCTGTAATTTTGAGCGGGCCAGCAAATCAGATTACAGAATTTAAGAGCAGAGTGTGAGATGTGTGCTTGCGACCGTCATGACTAGGGAGGGTGTATGGTTGCGGATGTGGCTTGCTGAACTAAAGCACATGACCTTGTATTTAACATAGAACAGGCGCCTTCTGCTTTCAGCCTTAGTGTCTCTCAGCGTCTCATAGGATACTAGGACGTTAGGCCGCTCTGCTGAATTGGGAGTGGGCTGATGGCACAAACAGCTCAGCCGAAATTAGTCTATTTAGCTGCACATGAATGTGAAACCCTATACTATTTAGCTGTATGATCTGTTCCAATTTAGTGTAGATTAGAGATTTGAGATTTTTTTGCTAGTTAGCTAGAGAATTTTTAAAAGCAGCATCTTACCGCTTGCATTAAGTCACGCGGGGTGAGGGTTATGCAAGAGTTTGGAGCAAAAACTCATGCTAGTTGGCCAGCATGGTATAGTCAATGTCTCTTGTGAAATATAATGCGTGGGTTGAAAGACTCTTGTTCCGGAGCTTTCTTTAAATATGTGGGTCTATGCAGGTTGAAGGGAATCATGCTGATGAGCCTCAGGCAAACAGGTATTAGGTCAATCATCCAGTGAAACTAAAATGGTGGTATGAGAAGACTCGTTTTCGGCGACTTTTTTAAATGGGGGTGTGCCAGGTTTGGGGTATTGCTGGTAGGTCCAGGACAGGTATAGCTATGTCAGTGAAAAACTAATAAAATGGTGGGATGAGTTGAAAAGACTACTTTTTTCCAGGCATCTTTTTATAACTCTAGGCGGTTATTATGGCAGTTTTTGGGGCCTCTCATGCTGTGGCCAGGATCAGCACCCCTGGTATTAGTCAATGATCCAGTTGGAAACTAAAATGAGTGGTTGAAAACTCCTTTTTCTAGGCACTTTTAAGAATGTGGGGAGGTCTATGCAGGTTTGGAGCTTATGCTCGTGGCCAGGACAGGGTATAAGTCAATGTCAGTTCAACTAAAATGGTGGTTGAAAGACTCCTTTTTCTTTAACAATTTTTTATGGCACTTTCTTTAAATCTGGGGGTTATGCAAGGTTTGAGGGCTCATGCTAGTGGCCCAGGAGAGGTATATGTCAATGCTCAGTTGGAAACTAAATGGTGACGTTTTGAATTGACTCCTTTTTTCCGTTATGGCACTTTTTGGACACTTTTTAAATGTGGTAGGTATGCCAGTGTTTGGAGGCCTCATGTCTGTGGCTCAGGACAGGTTGTCATGGTGTCAGTGAAATAAAATGGTGGCTTTGTTGCAAGAACTCCTTTTTCCGGCACTTTTTAAATGTGGGGGGTCATGCCAGCGTTTGGGGCCTCATGCTGTGGGCCAGCGAACACAGTATAGTCAATGTCCAGTGAATCTAAAATGGTCTGGTTGAAAGGACTCCTATTTCCGGGCACTTTTTAATATGTGGGGGGGTCATGCAGCGTTTGGAGCTCATGTGCTGTGCCAGGACAGGTGTATAGTCAATGTCCAGTCGCTAACTAAATGGTGGTTGAAAGACTCCTTTTTACCGGCACTTCTATTAAATGTAGGGGTCATGATGCAGGTTGGGGCCTCATGTTGCTGCGCCCAGCGACAGGTGATAGTCAATGGTCCAGTGAAACTAAAGTGGTGTTGACATAGATACTCCTTTTTTTGCGGCACTATTTTAAATGTGGGGTCATGACAGGTTTGGGGGCTCATTTGCGTTATGTGGAGGTTTTCAGGACATGAGGGATAGTTCAATGTCCAGCTTACAGAGTAAAAATGATGGATTCATTTTCATACGTCTTCATGGCTCTTTTTCAATTCATGTGGTCTGATGCCAGGTTTTGTATGGGTCAATGACTGTGTACAAGTCAGGGATAGTGAATGGTGTGCTGACTTTTTTTCTGTGGCTTTTCTTGTATAGGATTAGTGTGTGCCTATGATTGTAGCAGGTATCCATTTTGACTGTTTGTAGGCACTGTTAATTCCAGCTTATCCAGCCCTGTGTTGGGGTGTAAGAATGAAGGTGTTTTGCTTCCCATAGTTTTAATGGTCATCGGAGAGATCAATGCTCACTATCGAAAAACCTTATCATGGGGTCGACATCGACTATCGTCGATGTCGATAGCCAACGTAATTTCGTCAACACTACCTGCCCCCCTTTCTCTGTTGAATACTGTTTTTTTAAAAATGTACAGAACTGTTTGATGAAGATATCTGTATATAAAATACCCCCCCGAAATTTGACTCCAAATGAACCCACAAAGAAGTTTGGGTTTAACCCCCTTGGTATAAATTGCGCTCCCCCAAATGGCAGGAAAAATTGATTTGTATGTCCCCGTTTTAAAAAACTCGGGTTTTTTTTTCTGAATATAAAAACCAAACGGTTTAAATTTAAACCCTTTCGGTATAAATTTAAAGAAACAGAATTTCTTTTGTGGGGGTGAAAAAAAAATTTTTTCTTTTACTGATACAACTCAAAAGGTTTTAAATTTAAAACCCCGGGATGTAAATTGCGCAAAAGAATTGAGCAACCATAAACTACGAGCTTGGTAGCGTTTTTAAAAGGCGTTTTTTTCTCGCTGCACAACAAGAAAAAAAATTTGTAATTAACCTTCGCTTGTAAAATTAGGTGCGGGAAAAAAAGTATTTTTGGGCGGTGAAAGACGGTTTTTTAGTCACCAACCAAAAAACGTTTAAATTTAAACCCTCTGGATGTATATTGCCCAAACAATTGAGAAACCAAAAACTACGAACTTTGTAGATGTTAAAATGGGGGTTTTTTATACGCACACAAAAAGGGAAAAAAAAATTGTAAATTAACCTTCGTTTGTGAATTTTAGGCTGCGGGAAAAATTTTTTTTTGGCGTGAAAGACGTTTATTTTAGTCACCACAGCGAAAAAAAACACAAATTTAAACCCCCAGGATGTAAATTGGCCAAAAAAATTGACCCAACCAAAACTAGAGTTTTGTAGGTGTTCAAGGGGCGTGTTTTTACCTAACAAAAGAGAAAAAATTTTGAAATTAAACCCTTCCCCTTGTGAATTACTAGGAAAAATGTATTTTTTTGGCGGTGAAAAAAGGTTTTTTTTGTACCACACAGAAAACAACGCTTTTTAACCCCGGGGATGTTTTTGCGCAAAAATTAGCCCAAAAGAGATTTGATTTAAAAAGCTGTTTTCTATGAAATAACAAACAGGAAAAGGTTAGATCCCCCTTGGATATTTAATTGCTTGAGCAATAGCATTAAAAATGTATAGCACGCATTGGCGCACACGGACTTCAATCCAAAACCCCCAAAATCAGAAAAAAACTTAAAAGAAGAAGTCTCTGAGACAAGTAGACACCCCTCAAAAAATTTGCTGTATAAAAATCAGTTTCTTCAGTAAAGCTATTACAACAGCCACGCACACCTTCCCCATCATTACAGTGAGAGCGGGGACTCCCACGTCGCGCCCGGACTTATATAGTGCGGTGACGTCACAGAGCTGGACTTGTCCTTAATAAAATCAGTTTTACAAATTTTGAAAATGCTAAAAAATTTACAAAATTTACTAAATTTAAGAGCTCCCTAATGTCCTAAGAAAATGAGTTTGTTTAAAAAATGATGCCAACATAATGTAGACTTATGGTAGATGTTCATTATTTACTAATTTGCTAACTTAAAGTACAATGTGTCACAAGAAAACATTCTCAAATTCACATGAATAGGTAAAACCATTAAAAAGTTATAGAAAAAGTTGAAAAAAGGGCTTGGTCCTTAAAGGGGTTTTCTCATCACAAGCTTTTGCAGACTTGAGCTGTTTCTGTCTCTTACAGCTTCAAATCTAGAGGCAGATCTCTCCTCCCAGTAGGCGGGTGTTCCCTCACTAAAGAGTGGTGACATCATCATTTTGTGTGAGCAGTGGAAGGGAGAGTATGTCACAGCTCTGCAGACCTCCTGCAGTGGTCAGTTCTCATGCCTGCAGAGCTGTCACCTCCCTCCACAAGCTCCTTGTAACCAGAACACCTGCCTTGCTGTACAGAGTGTGGCGGCCGGGCTACATGTAGGTGCCTGTTTCTGCCACTAGGTGGAGATCTACCCGAGTGGTATATGCGACATGCCACCAAGGATATGTGGCCTTGGTGGAATAGGAGCCGGTCAGCTGTATTGTCAGCCACACTAAGTGGTTGGCAAAGGTATATGGTTAGTTTGGCTTTTCAGCCGTTCTTGGGGTCGGCTCTTATTGGGAGTAGACAATGTGTCGGGTGGGTGTCGTGTCCCCTTGTTCCCACGTACCCATGTTCCCATGGTCCAGCACATGTTTTTGGCATGGCCTTGGGGGACTCCAAAAGCCTGCTGCGCCGGGTAATGAGGGGGGGGTGTGTTCTGCTACCTGCAGTGGTGTGTAGTAAAGGAGCTGGAGAGAGGCTCTGGCCCCCAGAGGCTTGGAAGAAGCCGCGACCCAGTGGGAGACTCGGAGAAGTTGACAGAGTTTATTGTGGGTTTGAACATTAGGTCCAGTTCACACGTTAGAGAGGGACACTGTCTGTATATTGTGTAGTTAGTGGCCAGACGGCCGAGGATTTTGTTTTGGTTTATATATGTGAATACTGTGCCTCAATAAAACTGGCTCAAGGCCAGATTCAACTGAAGCCTGTCTTGGAGTGCCATCATCCGTCTTACGAAAAGCGGCAATCCCAGAGCGAAGAAACCCCCAGGCTGAACCAAGATGGTGGCCAAAATGTGAGTGGAAGCTTACAATAGTTATAAATACAGCCTGAAATGATAAAACAAATATAAGAAATGCGTTTATATAAGTGTCTAAGTGCATAAGGCTGTGCTATGTGGCGGAAGAGAGTGAATCTTGCAGCTAGAGACTCAGTAATGAAATGAGCTGGGAAATGAGCATAGAGTATCTCAGGCAGCTTTTATTATACAGCCAGCACCCAGTACAGAAAGCTGTTTCACTTTCATTTTAGACAGCTCAGAGGTGAGTAAGCACAGAGTGCAGACAGCCAATCACAGAACAGGAGGCGTGTCCCATCCAGAGGACATGTCCCAACAGGGCTGAACTAAATATCCGGCTGCCAATCACAGCAAAGGGGGTGTGACTCGACCTCAGGCTGCTCATTTAGCTCTAGGCACACACAGATTATCTCATATCTGCTATACTAAATGATTCAGGTAATGCAAACTAATTGAAAAAGTGCTTATTTTTACTGTCCTGATCATTGCAGATATGATCTTCGTAGTGAGAAAATCCTTTTAAGTCCACAACAGGCTTAGACTTTCAGGGGTTAATCATGTATACATAATTGTTAAATAACCAAGGCAGATCTATTGCTGTATTTTACACATGATTATAAAATTATACATATCCATTCATAGATGTCTTTCAAATTATAACAATAACATAATGCATTCATACTGTTATTAGTGACATTCCATTTCATAGAGGATCATCGGCCTGTATACGGTTCAACATACAATCCCATACAATTCAAAAGGTATCCCAAGTATATCAGACTATAATTATTCAATAAGGTCCGATATGACCAAAATTTAAATAAAGATAAAGTAAAAATAATATCACAAATCCCTGTAATGATGAGAAAAGAGAAAACATTACTGTGTAATGAATAAAATGAAACTTATGCAAGTTCGGCCGCAGCTCGGCAATAGAAGAGCACCGTACTTTTGATGGAGATCTGCAGCGTCCTTAAATCCCCAGTGCGCCGGTGCGCGATACCGCGCATGCACATGAATGTCCGTCAGAAAAGGTTAGAGTCTTGTTGGGTGGGCAATGTATGTAGTATAAGAATTGTAATGCTATTATAAATAGTTCTTATACATCCTATATAAGGGAGTCATATCAAAATAAAAGGGTCTCATACCTGCAACTCAAGGAATGCAATTTACTCGTTGAAGTGTCCATGCGGCAAAATTTATGTAGGATCAATTAGAAGGGCAGTGTAGTTACGATTGAATGAACACAAGTCAGCGATACGCTTATACAAGAGCAAAATGAATAAGGAGTCTCCCATACAGGAGGCTGTTAATACATATGGAGAGACCAGTGCTGCAAGACACTTCTGTGAACAAAGACATATGGTGAGCCATATGAATTGGTGTTTGCTAGAGATGTTAACACTTTGGGTTCCAGATTACTTCAACGTGAAGCTTTCTTGATCCTTAAGTTTGATTACTTCATGACTAAAGGGTAAAATTGAGCATTTAGTTTAAGATGTTTCTTGTGAGATTCTTATTGAGAACCTCTAAATAATTACTAAAATCATTCTATCATGAAGATGTTTTTAAATATTGCAATATTTGGCATCTGTTTTTAATTGATCATGTGACATGTTAATGCACATATAATGAGAATATTAATGCACATTGCGCAGGCTTGAGGAATGAAGGTGGCGCTTCCGAAACATCCTTGTTACTGTTGCAGTTGGGAAAGGATACAACTCTGTTATTTTGCTACTAAATGGATGGCTTTTCGAAGACAAGGAAACCCGTTGCCTATTGGATTACAATGCAGCAGACTAATGCTGTTGAGGAAAATATTGCACATTTGAAGGATAAAAAACATATAAAAATGTTGGATACTTTGAATTAAATATGAAATAATTTCAATGAAACCATCTCACTCAATCCCCCCCACCTGATTCCTCTATCACTGTCAATGGCTCTACACTCCCACCACTCACGCAATACTGGTGCTTTGGGATAACCTGTGACTCCTCTCTGTCTTTCAAACCATACATCCAAGCCCTGCCTGCTTCCTTCACCTGAAAAATATCTTTAAAATCCTCTCAATCTTTAATTTTAATACACAAAAATGCTAGTCTATGAACTTGCCATCTCTCATCTAGACTACTACAACATCCTTCTCTGTGGCCTCCCATCTAGCATTCTTGCTCCCCCCCAAACCATCCCCAACTCTGCTGCCGCTCTTATCAACCTCTCTCCTCGCTCCTCCTTTGCCTCTCCCCTCTGCCAATCCCTACATTGGCTACCCATCGGCCAGCAAATTCAGTTCAAATTGCTAACCATGACCTTTCCCTTCCATAAACCTCTGAGTTAAACTCTATCTCCCCTCATGCAATCTCCAGTCCTCACAGGACCTTCTTCTCTGCTCTCCCCTTGTCAGCTCTTCACACAACCGTCTCCAAGACTTCTCTTGTGCTTTCCCCATACTCTGGAACTCACTGCCAAAACACATCTGACTCTTCTTCACTTTACCTAGCCTTAAAAATAACCTGAAAACCCATCATAACCTATAGCCTACAATTACCTTGCAACCATTACACCACCCCACAGACATGTCTGCCCCTTTCCTTTTGTCTCTTTTGTCCTCCTTTGTAGATTGTAAACCTTCATGGGCAGGGTCCTCTCTCCCTCTGTTAGTCATTCATCATCACCATTATACTTGTTTGGTGTATGTTATGTATGTAACCAGTCTGGAATGTACAGCACCCTGGAATCTAAAATAAATAATAATGCTATTAATAATAATAGAGGAAAGCCTTATGTGATTAATGAAGCTGATACTGTGTATTGCTAGCATCTAGGAAAGAATCTTACATATAAAGGCTGCCACAGCATATTTGAGTGGTCATTGCCTGCTAATTAGTGTTGAGCGATTTTTATCGACAAAGTTGAAATCGGCAAGGTTTTTTATGGTGATCGAAATTTCCAGATCATGCGATAATTAAGGTTAAAATCTGTGCATCATCTATTAAGATCGCGCCTTTTTCGGCGCTTCCTGTAATTTTGGCGGCCAGCAAATCAGATTACAGAATAGAGCAGGGTGAGATGTGTGTGCGACGTCATGACTGGGATGTGTATGGTTGCGATTGGCTGGAAAAATCACATGTCCTCCTTTTACATAGAACAGCGTTTCCTGTTTCAGCCCAGTGTCTCTCAGCGTCTCATAGGGATAGGACCTGCGTTCTGCCTGTGGCCAAACAGCTCAGCGAAATTAGTCTATTTCTGCACAGAGAAACCTCTACTATTAGCTGTGATCCTTCCAATTTAGTTACATTAGGGGTTTTTAACATTTT
>JAODAL010067109.1:0-17452 GCA_025379985.1 Phyllomedusa bahiana
AAGGTTATCGGTCAGGAGAACGAGAGGCTGGCATCAGCCAGGTCTGGACATCGGTCAGGAGGAGCGCTGGTGCATCCGCCGGGTCAGGTACGCCGGTCAGGGAGTGAGCGCTGTGCATCAGCCGGGTTCAGGTACGGTCAGGGAGAGCGCTGTAAACATCAGACGGTCATGGCATCGGTCAGGAGATGAGCGTGTACCAATCAGCCAGGATTAAAGGTTGCCTGGTCAGGGGAGAGCGCTGTGCATCAGCCGGGTCAGGTATCCGAGTCAGCGAGAGCAGCTGTGCATCGCGGGTGGTAACGGTCATGGGAAGAGCGCTGTACATCAGCCGGAGTCAGGCAATCGGTCAGGGGTGGCAGATGCTTACATTCAGAACAGGTCATGGAGGTGCGGTCAGGGAGAGCGATATGCGTCAATCGGGTCAGGTACTCCGGTCAGGGACGGGACTGACGCGATGTGCATCAGCCCGGGTTCATACCGGTCAGGGTGAGCGCTGTGCCAGCAGGGTCAGGTACGGTCAGGGAGTCGCGCTGTGCACTCAGCCGGGTCAGGGTACCGGTCTGGAGAGAGCGACTGTACATCAGCCGGGGTCAGGGCTTCGGCAGGGAGGAGGCTGTACATCACAGCCAGGTCTGGTGCCGGTCAGGAGAGCGCTGTGCATCAGCCGGGGTACATGGTTACCGGTCAGTGACGAGCGCTGTGAAATTCAGCCGGGTAATGGTTACCGGTCCAGGGAGAGCGCTGTAATCAGCCGGGTCATGGGAATCGGTCAGGACGAGCGACTGTACATCAGCCAGGTCAGGTTGCCGGTCGGGGAGAGCGCTATGCGTCTCCGGGTCACGGTACCGGTCAGGGAAAGCGACTGCGCGCAGTCTCAGCGGGTCAAGGTACCGGGTCCTGGGAGAAAGAGCGCTGTACATCACCGGGTCATGACTACCATTTCCGTTTGTCTAGCACGCAGATCGCGCTGATGTTTTGGATTGGTACTCAATCGATACCTCTGCTGTTGTCTACCTGGTCCCAAGTTGTATTATGTGCGCGCACAGAGAGTCACTGGGGACAGGCAGTCTGTTCAAAGTAACACCTCCTGTTTATTCTTGGTTACAGCAGGTTATATAGGACGTAGGTGTTTGCAGGTAGTCGAGTCACATGTTTATCCTTCTATGGTCATTTCACTGCCACCTGGACAAAGTCTGCTTTGGGCGTTGTCTCTTAATGGTGGGGGGGGGGGGGAGGACTCCATCTTGTTTACATTTGTCAATAAGTATATAATTAGGCATTTCATCCATAAAAGTGATGTAACTGGTTACAAGTGCAATGACGTGACACTTGGTGCCTCTCACCTCCCTTATGTGCTTGGAGTTGTGTAGCGTCATCATCCGGCTCCGCAGGGCATTGGTGACAATGAGGCGCTCATCAGTCTGCGATGGAGCCACAGGACGTTCACTTCTTTGCCTTTCTGTGACTCTTCCAGTCTCTCTGTATCTCTGATACAACTTGTTGATGACCCTCTAAGCTCAGTGGTCACTTCCATCTGAGAGCCTCCTGCTTGAAGCCTGGCAATGGCGAGGTCTTGCTGATCAATTGTAAGGTGTTATCTGGGTCTCATGATGTCACAATCTGAACAGCAGGATGAGGAGGACGGTTTAATCCCAATTCACATTGATCCCCTAAATGTATTGGGCGTTTCAGGGATCAAACACTTGTTAGGGATTTTGCCATTAAGCCATAGTTGCCAACTTTTGAAAATGAAGAAGCAGGAGACAAAAATTTGCATGGACACACCCATCTTGTTGGTATGCCACGCCCCTTCAAAAAGCCACACCCACTCCACCTAACTGTATAACGGCTTTGGAAGAAAGCCAGGTAGATGCCCTTATAGCCAGTTAGTATCACCCTCTAACCAGGGTAGTGCCCCTCTACAGGCAGGTAGTGCACCCCTTGAGTCACAAGTTAGAGCCAAATTGTAGCCAGGTAGATGCCCCCTTTGTCTAGCCACGGTAGGTGCACACCTTTGTTAGCAAGGTAGGTGACACCCTTTGTTATGCCCAGGATAGGTGACCCCTTTGTTAGCTCAGGTAGGTGCCCCCCCTTCTGTTTGGACAGGTAGTGCCCCCTTTGTAGCCAGGTAGCTGCCCCTTCTGTTTGCCCGGTAGTGCCCCCTTATGTTGCCAGGTAGTGCCCACATTGTTGTCAAGGTAGTGCCTCAGTCTGTTGCCAGGTGATGCCCCCATTGTTTGCCAGGTAGTGCCCCTCTGTTTTCAGGGGGTTTATTTTTTGTAGATGCCCCTTGTTTGCCAGTAGTGCCCCTCTGTTGCCAGGTGTTCCCTCTATGTTCCAGGTAGTAGCCCCCCATTGTTCGCCACGGTGTTCCCCCTATGTTGCCAGGTTGTGCCCAATTGTTTTGCCAGGTAAAATGCCCCCTCTGTTACCAGGTAGTGCCCCTCTGTTGCCAGGTAGTGCCCCCTCTGTTTCAGTAGTGTACACCCATTGTTGTCCTGGTTAGTGTCCCCTATGTTGCCAGGTAGATGCCCCATTGTAGCCAGGGTAGATCCCCCCATTGTAGCAGGGTAGTGGCCCCATTGCTTACCAGGTAGTGCCCCCAATGTTGTCAGTTAGTGGCCCCCTCTGTGCCATGGTAGAGCCCCCATTGTGCCAGGTAGTGCCCCCTCTGTTGCCAGGTAGTGCCACATTGTTTGCCTTGGTAGATGACCCCTTGTTGCCAGGTAGTGCCCCTCTGTTGCCAGGTATATGCCCCCATAGTTGCCAGGTTAAGGTAGTGCCAACCTCTGTTGACAGGTAGTGTCACCCCATTTGTCTGCCAGGTACCGTACTGCCCCCTTTGTTGTCAGGTAGTTTAGTTGACCCCATTGTTGCAGGTAGCGCCCCATTTGTTGCCATGTTTTAGTGACCCTTTGTTGACAGGTATGTGCCCCCTTTATTTGCCAGGTAGTGTCCCAATTGTTGATAGGTATTTGCCCCCTTTGTTGCCAGGTAGTGCACCATCTGTTGCCAGTAGTGGCCCCCTATGTGCCAGGTACATTGTAGCAGGTACAAGCTAATTAAAATTAATAATAATAAATTCATATAGTAATGATATATGACCAGGCTCCAGCAGCGCTGCCAGCTTCCCGACGCGATTCATCAGCGTCGCCAGGGGGAGATGAGTTGCAGACGTGGTCCTTACCTGCGCCCAGCTTGGACATGTATGTACGGCGAGCAAAGGCGCGTTGACATACAGGGGGGGGGCAGGGGGGGCCGGAGGGAGCGATCACTCTGCACTCCTCCATGCACAGGAGACTCCCGTGCGGGTGCAAGCGCGCAGTGCGGCCTGCTTCAACCGCCTGTGGGAACGGATCGGTCGGCGCCCAGAGTAGCGCCTCATGCGTATCCGGCGCTGGCGGTCATTTAAAGAACCCCCGCTGCCTGCTGGCGGCGGGAGGAATGCCAGCTCACCCAGGAGGGCGGGGGACCCCAATTAGCGGGACCCCCCCCCCCACCCTCCGCCAAAAACGGGAGAGTTGGCATGTATGCATTAAGCTCCTTGGTAGAGATCAGCAAGTTGTGCAGAAAGTCATGATACCCCGAACAGCTGGAAGAGGGCATCTACAGGGAAGAGACGGCGGCATTACTGCCTATACCAGGGGAGAGATGGGGCATTTACTGCCTTACAGGGGAGAGACGGGGCAATTTAACTGACTCTACAGGGGTGAGTCAGGGGGATTTACTGCCTACTACAGGGGAGCAGACGTGGTGATTTACGGCTCTACAGGGGAGAGACGTAGCATTAACTGCATCTACAGGGGAGAGAACGGGGTATTTACAGCCTCTACAGGGGAGAGACGGGATTTAATGCCTCCTACCGGGGAGAGACGGGGCATTTACTGGGGCTTACCAGGGGAGAGGAGACAGGGCATTTACTGCCTCTTCCAGGGGAGAGACAGGGGCATTTACTGCCTGTACAGGGGAGAGAGAACGGTGGTTTTACTGCCTCTTTCAGGGGAGAGGATGGGCATTTACTGCCTCTAAAGGGGGAGACGGGGCACTTTTACTGCCCTCTTCGAGGGGGAGAGACGGTGGCATTTACTGCCTCTACAGGGGAGAGAGGGGGGGGCATTTACTGCCTCTCCAGGGGAGAGACAGGGCATTTTTTTCAGACTCTACAGGGGTGAGTAGGGCATTTACTGCCTCTACAGGGGAGAGACTGGACATTTACTGCATATACAGGAGGAGACGGGGCATTTACTGCATCACAGGGGAGAGAACGGGGCATTACTTGCATTACAGGGAGACGGGGCATTTACTGCATTCTACAGGGGAGAGAACGGGCATTTACTGCCTCTAACAGGGGAGAGGACGGGCATTTACTGCATCTACAGGGAGGACGTGGCATTTACTGCCTCTACAGGGGAGTGACGGGAGCATTTACTGCACCCTCTCAGGGGAGAGATGGGGCATTTACTGCCCTATACAGGGAGAGAGGACGGGGACATTTACTGCCATCTACATCGAGGGAGAGACGGGGCATGTACCGCCTTTTACGGGGGAGATTAGAGTAGGGGCATTTACTGCCTTATAGGGGAGGAGACGGGGCATCTTAACTGCCTCTACGGGGTGGAGACGGGCATTTACTGCATCTACAGGGGAGTGGCGGGGCATTTACTGAATTACAGGGGTTGTAGACGGGGAATTTACTGAATTCTACAGGGAAGAGACGGGGCATGTACTGCCATCTACAGGGAGAGGCGGATGGATTTACTGCCTCTACAGGGGGAGAGACGGGGTATTTAATGCCTCTACAGGGGTGGAGAGACGGGGCATTACTGCTCTACAGGGGAAATGTGAACGGGGCATTTACTGCATCTCACGGGGAGATAGAGTACGGGGGGCATTTACAGCAATCTTCACAGGGGAGGCGAAGCGGGAGGATGGTACGAGAGGAGGCGGGGAATTACTGCCTCTAAGGGAGAGACGGGGTTTTACTGCCTCTACGGGAGATGGGTACGGGGCATTAGTTACTGACTCTACAGGGGAGAGACGGGGCATTTACTGACTCTACAGGGGAGAAAGAGACAGGGCATTTAATGCATCTACAAGGGGAGAGACGGGGTATTTTCTGCTCTATACAGGGGAGAGCACGGGGCATTTGCCTGCATCTCTACAGGGGAGAGACGGGCATTTAACGCATACTTAGGGGAAGAGACGGGGCGCTTTACGCTTTTCAGGGGGAGAGACGGCGCATTTACTGCCTCGACAGGGAGAGGAGAGAGGGAAGTTGAGTGACGGGGCATTTACTGATCTACATGGGAGAGACGGGGCATTTACTGCATCTACAGGGGGTGGGGGAGTAATGTGCGGGGCATTTAATGCATTACAGGGAGAGAGACGGGGAATTTACTGACGCTCTAACAGAGGGGGAAGGTGAGAGGGCAGTTACTGGCATCCTCTACAGGGGGGAGACCGGGGCTTTTACTGGGGGGGGCAACTTACAGGGGGAGGAACGGTGGCATTTTACTGCATCTACCAGGGGTGAGGGGTAGTGGCGACGAGTCGGGGGCATTTACTTGCCTCTACAGGGGAGAGTCGGGGGAATTTACATGCTTTACACGGAGGAGAGAGACGGAGGACATTTATGCATAATAAGGGGATGAGAAGAGTGGGGCATTTTACTTCCTCTACAGGGGAGAGATGGGGAATTTACTGCACTCTAAGGGGAGACGTCGGTGGCAAGTATTTATGCTCTACAGGGGAGAGACGGAGGGCATTTATGCATCTAACTAGGGGAGAGATGGGATTTACTGCCTCTAAAGGGGAGAGATGGGGCATTTAATGTCTCTACAGGGGAACGAGAAGGTCGGCATTTACTGCCACTTACAGAGGAGAGACGGGCGGCATTTACTGCGATCTAAGGGGGAGATGGGGCATTTACTGACCTTCTACAGGGGAGAGAGAGATGGGGCATTTACCTGCCTTACAGGGAAGAGAGAGAAGGAGGCTACGGGGCATAGAGACGGGCCCATATTACTGCCTCTACACGGGGAGAGACGGGGCATTTAACTGCATCTACTGGGGAGAGATGGGGCTTTAACCTGGCCTCTACAGGGGACGAGATGTGGCATTTTCTGCCTCTACAGGGAGAGACGGGGAGCATTTACTGCATCTACAGAGGAGGAGACGGGGAATTAACTACTATACAGGGTCGGAACAAGGCATTTTGGTGCCCCTGCCCCAAGGCCAGTACAGCCAACGGCGACCCCACCCCTCCCTTGTCCAAAAAATTGCCAACACACCCCTCACTAATATTCCTCTCACCCTGCGCAGGTCCTGTCACTTTAACTTTCTGCATATTCCACATGATCCCGTCCATCTCTCAGCAGTCACTGCACAATGACAAATTTGCATTTTTCAAAATCGCTCTTCTACTCCGTTATGTCAGTTTTAATACCCTAAAAAACAGCTCTCACACAAAATAATAAAACCAGATACACTGCGCTGGCCACAATATAACTACGGACGATGAAGTTGTTACTAAAAAACTCCTATCAAAACAAGAACCAAACTTATACTACTAAGGGCTCAAATAATCCTGCAGGACGTGAACGAACGCAACACCCACATCGTGACTATCCAGTGTATAAGGCTCTGATTACATATACCACAGCCATAAGTGACCTATAGCTGCTAGACACAGTCTTACACAGGCTCTGCAGACTGTATATTTACATCCAATTCAGTGACCATATACGTGGTAGACTAGACTACCAGTTGCTACACAGGCTCTGCAGATCTGTATTTTACCTCCATCATGTGAACATTTAGTGGTAGACACAAGTCGTAACACAGGTCTCAAGACATGAGATTACACTCATACTCGTGACCAATTATAGTGGTAGGCTTACCAGTGTACACAGGATCTGCAGGGAATGTATATTAGACCTCCATATAGAGACTCCATAATATAGTGGTAGACAACGGTGTACACATACTTGCAGAATGTATATTAACTTCCCACTACAGTGACCCATACTATAGCGGTAGGACACAGTGTACACTAGGCCTCTGCAGACTGTATATTACCTACATTACCAGTGACCATATAGTGGTAGTCACAGGTGTACAACATGGCTCTGTAGATTGTTTATTACCTCCCATACAGTGACTCATATAGCGGTAGACAACAGTGTACCACTGGCTATTGCAGAATCTATATTACTCATCCATCTAGTGACCATTATAGGTGTAGAAACCAGTGTACAACAGATTGCTGACATGTATATTTACCTACATACATTGACCATATAGTGGTAGATACTATTGTCTGTAGGCTCCTGCAGAATTTTTTTATACCTGTAAGTGATTACAACTGCAGTTACATTTAGTGACTCAACAGGAGACAGTCTTTTTTGATCAGCGTCGTTCACTTTCCTTTTTCTTCTCAATACGGTTCACACCTTCATGCTGATTGCTCCCTGGGCCAAGACTCGTCCCTGAGATTTGGACAACAATATCTTAGAATCCTTCACATTTCCATGCAACTCCTTTACTTATATGGTATATACGTCCCTCTCAGTTACACAGGGTAATATAGATATGCCCCTCTCAGTCAGCAGGTATTGTATATATGTCTCCTCAGTCAGACCAGTTATTACATTGTCTCATTAGACAGGTAGTTATATAAATATAGGGGCAATCAGGCAGGTATATAGATATACGGTCACTCTCAGGCAGGCGTATGGGGGCACAGTCAGGCGTATGGGGGCCACAGGCAGGCGTATGGGGCCAATGGCTGGCGTATGGGGCCAATGGCAGTTTTTTAGGGGCAACCAGGAGGCGTTTGGGGCTAGGCAGGCATATGGGGCCACAGTGAGGGCATATAGGGGCACACTGACAGGAGTATAGGGGCCACAGGCAGGTCGTATAGGGGCCCTGGCAGGCGAATCGAGGGCTCCTCAGGCTGGCGTAATGGGGTCCACGGTCAGGCGTATGGGGGACCACAGGCAGGCGTCATGGGAAACTCCAAGGAAGGCGTATATGGGGCCACAGGCAGGCGTATATATGGGCCCCAGGGGCAGGCGTTGATGGGGGCCACAGGCAGCCGTATGGGGCCCACAGGGAGGGGGTTTCGGGGGGCCAAAGGGAGGGGATATGGGGCCACAGGCAGGGATGGGGGCCACGGGAAGGGGTATTTGGGGGCTCAGGCAGGGGTTTTTAGCGGGGCCCCAGGCCCGGGGGTATTTTGGGGGAAAAGGCAGATATGGGGGGTCAGGCAGGCGGTATGGGGCCCACAGGCAGGGATATAGGGGGAAAAGGCAGGGGTATAGGGGCCACAGGGAGGCTGTATGGGTGTTTTGGAAGGGTATTTGGGGGTCAGGCAGGGATTTAGGGCCACAGGCAGGGGGGGTTTTTGGGGCCACAGGCACGTTTTGGGGGGGTCAGGCAGGGGTTATGGGGCCCCAGGCAGGGATTAGGGGCCACAGGCAGGCATTTTAGGGGCCAAGGCCAGGATAATGGGGGCTCTGCAGGGGTATAGGGGCCCCAGGCAGGCGTATAGGGCAATAAGGGGAGGTGTATGGGGCCCCAGGGGGGGCGTTTTAAAAGGGGGCCCCAGGCAGGCGTTTAGGGGCTCAGGCAAAGGGGGAAAATTAAAAACATTTAAAAATGCCTTAATCCCTTCCCGGCCCCCGCCTTCCTCTTTTAGTCCCACAAAGGAGCGTGATTATGTAACCAAAGCCTCCAAACGCCGGACGAAGAGGAAAACGGCGGCCGCTAAAGAAGAAGACAAAGAGGGGGCGGCGGCGGGAAAGCAGGGAAGGCGGGGTTTTTTAAAATTGTTGTTATTTTTGCCTCCAGCGCCGGAACGCCCTCCGGGAGCTCCTCGGGCGCCCCGGCCTATTTACGCGCTGTGCCCCCCGAGGGGAAAGGGAGCGTCGGATGAACCTTCATCGCGGGCGCGCCCGCTGGCCCCCACGAAGGCCCCGGCGGGTTCCCCCCGCGCTAAGAAGGGCCCCGGGGGCCCCGCTGTGTCGGCCCCGGCTTACCGGAGGATCCAGCGATCCCGGGAAATGTCTGGGGGCAGTGGGGCGCCGCCTCTGCCCCCAATAAGGCCCCCTCAGCTGTAAAGTGCGTCCCCGGACGCACATACAAGACCCCCCGGCGCTTTAGGCCCCAGAAACGGCCTGGACCCGGCGATGTTCCCGGGGGCCCCCGTTTGCGCCCTTTTGGGGCGGGAGAGGTAGGCCCCTAGGCATCGCCTTCCTTGGGCCCACCCTCGTCCCGGCCCCCCGACTGCCTCTACAGGGGGGGGGGGGAGAGAGTGGGCATTTTTTGCATCTAAAGGGGTGAGACTGGGCATTTTTCTGCCTTTTTACAAAGGGGGGGGGGAAGATTGGGGGGGGATTTACTGGCATCTACCCGGGGGGGAGGGCGGGTCATTTATGCACCTACGGGGAGAGACGGGGCCCTTTATTTCCTCAACAGGGAGAAAACGGGGGTTTTTCTGCTTTTACAGGGGGAGAGGGGCATTTACTGCCTCTACAGGGAAAAGACGGGGGATTTACCGCCTCTACAGGGGGGGGAGACGGGGATTTACTGCCTCAAAGGGGGGAGAAGGGGGGAAATTTTCCCCCTTTACAGGGGAGAGACGGGGCATTTTTTCTGCATCCCAAGGGGGGGGACGGGCATTTACGGGTCTACAGGGGGGGGGACGGGGCAATTTTTTTTCAACCCACCCGGGGGGAGAAGGGGCATTTATTTCATCTACAGGGGAGAAAACGGGGGCCCTTTATTTCAACAAAAAGGGGGGGAGAGGGGCATTTACTGCCTCTACGGGGGGGAAACGGGGCATTTTTCTCCCTAAGGGGGGAGACGGGGAAATTTTCTGCCTCAAAAGGGGAGGCGGGGCATTTACTGTCTACAAAGGGAGAGACGGGGCATTTTTCTGAAACTACAGGGGAGTGGGGCATTTATTGCATCTACAGGGAAGACCCGGGGGGGGGAAAAATTTTCTGCCCCCTACAGGGGAGGGGAAAAGGGGGGATTTACTTCATTACAGGGGGGAAAAGGGAATTTTTCTGCCTCTACAGGGAGAGACGGGGGATTTACTGGGTCCCACAAAGGGGAAAAGAAAGGGGCAATTTACTGACTCTAAACCAATGTTTAAGGGGGATGGGGCATTTACTGCACTTCAAAGGGGGGGGAAAAAGGGATTTACTGGGCCTTTTTCAGGGGGAAAAGGGGCATTTAATGCCCCCTACAGGGGGGGAGACGGGGATTTACTGATCTACGGGGGGGGGATAAAAAACGGGGCATTTACTGCCTCTACAGGGGGGAGAGGGGCATTTAAGCATTTTACCAGGGGAGAGACGGGGGGGATTTTTCTGCCCCTACAGGGAGAAATTGGGGGATTTACGATCCCACAGGGGGGAGAGGGGGTTTTCTGCCTCTTTCCCGGGGGGGAGGGGGCCCTTTTTCTGTTTTACAGGGGGAAAACGGGGGATTTACTGCCTCTACAGGGGGGGAAACGGGGCATTTACTGCAACTACAGGGGGGGAGGGGAAATTTCGCCTCTACAGGGGGGAGGGGGCATTTACTGCCCCCACAGGGGGAGAGAAGGGGGGTTTACTGCATTTTAAGGGGGAAAAGAGGGGGATTTTTTTCTGGGGTCAACCCAAAGGAGGGACGGGCATTTACGTTCTACAGGGGGGAAAAAGGGGGAAATTTTCTGCCTCTTTCAGGGGAAAACGGGGCCTTTTTCTGCCTCTAAAGGGGGGAAAATGGGGGATTTACTGCTCAAAAGGGGAGGGGTTTGGGGCCCTTTACTGCCTTAAAAGGGGAAGACGGGTTTTATTTACAGGGGAATCCTTTCAGGGGGGAGACGGGGCATTTTTTTGCCTCTTACAGGGGGAGGGAAGACGGGGGGCCATTTAAATGCCCTACAGGGGGAAGATGGGGCATTTACTGCCTCTAAAGGGGGGGAGAGGGGGGTTTACTGCCTACAGGGGGGAGACCCGGGGGATTAAGGGGTTTTTTACAGGGGGAAAACGGGGCCTTTTTCTGCCTCTACAAAGGGGGAGAGGGAAATTTTCTGCATCTACAGGGGAAAGACGGGGCATTACGGGGGGGGGCCTTTTTATAAGGGGGGGAAAAGGGGAAATTTTCTGCCTTTTACAGGGGGGAGACGGGATTTATTTCCTCTACAGGGGAGAGCCCGGGGGATTTAAGGCCTCAAAAAGGGGAATTTTCGGGGGCAATTTTTTTAATGCATCTACAGGGGAGAACGGGGCATTTACTGCCTCCTTACAGGAGAGAAAGGGGCAATTTCTGCATTACAGGGGGGAGAAAGGGGGATTTACTTCCTCAAAAGGGGGGGGGAAGGGCATTTACTGCATCTACAGGGGGGAAGAGACGGGGCATTTACTGCCTCCTACAAAAGGAAGGGAAGACCGGGGGGGGGCATTTTTCTGCTCAAAGGGGGAGAGATGGCGCATTTAGGGCATTTAAAAAAAATACTGAAATTTAAACCAAAAGCCAAATATCCCCAAAATATTTTTTGGGGGCAGTGTTTTGAAAGGGGTGCGGGGGATATACATTTGGGGTTTGGGGGGTAAAAAACATGGAAGGGGGTTAATACCCTACGTAAAGCATTATATACGTATGCAGGACCCTATTGACCATATCTTTATAGAGAGGAGTCCCCCCTAAAAGGGGGGATGGTCTTTTGATTCCATAAAGGCGGGATTTGCGCTCTTATTTGTTTACTCCTTTGCAGCTGTGAAGACGATACTGAAGAGGGAGCACGTGTTTAATAAGACCGCCATCAGCGGGGTTCCCCTTACTCCCTTCCCCTAAAAATTTTTTCCCCCCCGGGGACAGGGGAA
Source organism: Phyllomedusa bahiana (assembly GCA_025379985.1). Lineage (NCBI taxonomy): Eukaryota > Metazoa > Chordata > Amphibia > Anura > Hylidae > Phyllomedusa > Phyllomedusa bahiana. The sequence goes on from JAODAL010067109.1 coordinate 11,877, forward strand.
CCCAATTTGACAAACCCAGACCGGGTGAGTTCAATATCAGTCCCTATATCCTGGAGCACATCCTGAATAACCAGCAAATAAAGCGCCTCATTGAAGGCAAGATGGAGGAGAAATACTGTCAGGTCCGGTGGCCAAGTCCTGACCTCCCCAATCCCATGATAAAGCTGGAGATATCTCCGGATATTCCAGCTGGGATGTGATGAAAGTGGCCCGCACATGGACCGACAATGTGTTTTCCGAATTCTCACCCCCTTATCTTAGTATAAAGTCTTTGGTGTAAGATAAAAATCTTCAGCTTGGGACGACATCAGTAAACAGGTCTCCACCGCAGCCTATGACGGAGTATTGGGTCGCCCCAAACGTTGAACCGAAAAGGTTTTTCGGGCCGGACAGTGAGACACGTGGATAAGATTGAGAAATTCAGGAAACCCTGGTAAAGGGAAAATCAGCAAAAAAGCAGAGAGAAATATCGCCTGACCACCATGACGAAGCCATTCTGCCATCTCTATATATTTTACGTAACAGTGGCTGGAGGAGAAGAACCTGGCGGCACCCAGAGTGAAAATGGAGTATGACTCGTCCACACACAAGATCCCGGTGACCGGGCTGCGAGACGAAGTTCCCAAGCCCCGTACGAGATCCTCAAAGAAACAGAGCTGAAATCCAAATCCACAGTGAACCCCCCACGTCCTCCCTTCTGTGATCGCAGGCCCCGAAGTGGGGCTCCTTGTCCTCTTTGTCGCCATAACTTAAGCACTGATTGAGGGGGAAAAGGTGCCCCTCAACTGTCGGTTATTCCAAGAAGACTTGACGAGGCGGAAGAGGCAAATAGCCGGAACTGATCCATCAGAAATTCCGGTGGGGGACAAAAAGCGTCCTACGAAGTCCGGAGTGGGAAGTCTCCCGTCCCATCTGGATATTCAATTCTGGTCCTACACAATCCTGATTCAGGAGTTTCCCCTGGGCGGGGTGATGTGGTGGTCTCAGGCTTCTCCTCCAACGTGCGGAAGAGCTACCAACAGATGCAAGACTTCCTGATCAGTAAGACGGTGATAGAAGAGTCAGTTCCCGTCCATGCCGGGGTCTTGCTGCAGTTCATTGAGGAGGAGAGATCACAGGCGTGGCAGAAGATCCAGACAATGGTGAAAGTCGTGAAAAAGGGAAGGTGCCTTTGTTTGCCCGGGGCCTCAGCCAAAGGATGGCCCCCCTCGGGCACCCGTCTCCTGTCCTTGTTGCATTGTGACTCCCTCCGCATCGATAAACCCGGAGCCAAGAAATTCTGTAAGAGACATGAGGAAATCCACGCCGTGACAGCAAAAACCAGGTTCGGTTGTGTGATTGTGTTGGAGACCTCTAGAGAAGACAAGCCGGTAGATGCCTCCCTTTTGAAGGAAGCTAAAAGGTGGGTTGATGGGCGGTGTACCAGGGTGACCTGTGCCGCCACATTGTGGACGTCATCGTTAACGCCGCCAATGAAGATCTGCAGCACTCAGGGGGGCTGGCGCTGGCCTTGCTAAAAGCTGCAGGACCCAAACTCCAAGACGACTGCAATCATATAATCAAGAAAGAAAGTGTGTTGTCCACCGGGGACTCGGTCATCACCGACGCCGGGAACCTGCAGTGCAAACAGGTCATACACACGGTCGGGCCCCGCTGGGATCCTCAGTCCCCGGGGAAGGGCACTTCTGCGCAGAGCCATTACCACCAGCTTGGAGCTGGCTGCAGAGAACGGCCACAGCTCTATAGCCATCCCAGCCGTCAGCTCCGGGATATTTGGATTCCCTCTACAAGAGTGTGCTTCAAATATACTGGCGGCCATAGAAGACTACACGGAAAAGACAGGCGGCGCGGCCACTCTGCAGCGCATACATCTCGTTGACATGAACGTCCAGACGGTCAACCCTTTTTTACTTTTAAGAAATAGTTCGGAACAAAAAAAAGAGTGGGGCCCTTCCACGGGGGCCCCAGACCCACATCCGGTCAGGAAGAAGTGAGAGGTCGCAAGGTACAGAGAGCGATGAAGAAGAGTCCGCAAAGAACACAGAGGGGATGACCATCAAACTGGTCCTGAAGAAGATTGAAGCCACAGTATGTAACCAAGGGGGTAGCCATAGAGGGCAGGGGTAGTAGAGATACCAAGACACTGGTGCCATAGGGGGCAGAGGTAGTAGAGATACCAAGACACTGGTGCCATAAGGGGTAGATGAAGTAGATATACCCAACTTGGTGCATAGGGGGGGGGGTAGTAGAGTCCAGAAACTAGTGCCAAAGGGGCTGAAAATAGTAGATATACCAGATTTTGGGGCCCTAAAGGGGGGGGGGGTAGTAGAGATCCCAAAATGGTGCCATACAGGGAAGGGTGAAGGGTACAAGACATAGTGCCTAGGGGCAGGGGTAGTAGAGATACCAAGACACTGGTGCCATAGAGGGCAGGGGTAGTAGAGATACCAAGACACTGGTGCCATAGAGGGCAGAGGTAGTAGAGATACCAAAACATGGTGCCTAGGGGCAGGGTAGTGAATCCCAAGACACTGGTGCCATAGGGGGCAGGGGTAGTAGAGATACCAAACACAGTTTTCCCTAGAGGGCAGGGGTAGTAGCAAAACAAACCACGGGGCCCCCGAGGGCAGGGGGAGTTAAGATCCAAAAACATTGCCATAGGGGCAAGGGGAGAAATACCAAACCCTGTGCCATAAGGGGGGGGGTGTAGGATCCAAGACACTGTGCCATAAAGGGGTAGAAGAAAAAGAATTTAACCTGGGGGGGTTGTTGGAAAAAATTGGAAGGGGGAGGGTAGTAGAGATACCGGACATGGTGCCATAAGGGGTGAGAAATAGATATACCCCCCTTTGGTGGGCCATAGGAGGGAGGGTAGTAGAGTCCAAGACAATGGTGCCATAAGGGGGCTGAAATAGTAATATACCAGGGGTTGGGGCCAAGGGGGCAGGGTTTTGAGATACCAAAACAATGGTTTCCATAAGGGGCTGAATAGTAAAATACCCAGACTCTGGTGAAAAAGGGGGAGGGGGGGTAGAGATACCAAGACCTGGGGCCATAAGGGGGCGAAATAGTGAATACCCAAGACCCGGTGCATAAGGGGAGGGGTGTAAGTTTTCCAGAACCCGGTGCCATAGGGGCGAGGTAGTAAGATACCAAACACTGGTATCAATAGAGTGGGAAAAGATGTAGTAAAACCCAAAAAAGGGGGGCCGTTTGCCTGGGGGGGCAGAAGTATTAACAATCCAGCACTTTTCCCAAAAAGGGGGCATAGTTTAGTAACATACACAGACTTGTCAAAGGGGGGAGAGGTATGATAGGGCCAAAGGCCGGGTTCCATAAGGGACAGAGGTAGTAGACACTGGTGGGCCAAAGGGGTGATCTTCTGCCGGGGTAAGGGGGTTATAAATTTTCCAATGGGGAAAGGCAATGTAGTAACATAACCTGACCTGGTGCCATAGGGGCAGATGTAGGAATAACCTGCATGGTGCCATAGAGGGGAGGTAGTGACTAACCTGACACTGGTGCCATAGAGGGCAGATGTAGCAGACATAACCTGACACTGGTGCCATAGGGGCTGTAGGCAAAGACAAACCTTGGGGGGGGGTCCCGTTGCCATAGAGGGGGAAATTTGTAGACATAACCCGACCTGGTGCCATAGAGGGAGATGTAGAGACTAACCCACAATGGTGCCATAAGGGCAGATGTAGAGACATAACCTGACCTGGTGCCAAGGGGCGATGTAGTAGACAAACCTGACCTGGTGCTAGAGGGAGATGTAGAGATTTTAAACCCGACTGGTGCCCTAGAGGAGATGTAGAACATAACCCGCCGGGGGCCCTAGAGGCAGATTAAGACATTACTGACATGGGGCCATAGAGGGAAAATGTTGAGACTAACTGACCTGGGGCCATAGAGGGGAGATGTAGGAAATAACCTGCACTGGTGCATAGAGGGATGTAGAGACATAACCTGACACGGGGGCCAAGAGGCAGATGTAGAGAATAACCTGACACTGGTGATAAGGGCAATTAGGACAAAAACTAAACCTGGGCCATAGGGGCAGATGTAGAGACAAAACCCTGACACGGTGCCATAGAGGGCAGATTAGAGAATAACCTGACCTGGTCCCATGAGGGGATGTAGAAAATTTAACCCCGGGAACGGTTCCCTGAGGGCAGATGAGAGAAAAACCCTGACACGGGGTGCCATAGAGGGCAGATTAGTAGACAAATGACACGGGTGCCATAGGGGGCCCAATGTAGTAGAAAAAAAACCTGACACTGGTGCCATAGAGGGCAGATGTAGCAGACATAACCTGACAATGGTGCCATAGAGGGCAGATGTAGTAGACATAACCTGACACTGGTGCCATAGAGGGCAGATGTAGTAGACATAACCTGACACTGGTGCCATAGAGGGCAAGGTTAGTGTCTTCCATTATCTGCAGACAAAGGATATACAGGTCCCCAGGTCTGATCCATGGGGTCGAACCTCAAAACTTAGAGAATCTGCTGCTGATGGCACCGGACACTTCAGAGGTTGTGGAGTCCGGACCCTGACTAGTCTGAGCACGCGGGCGACTGACACAATATGAGCCGGGGATCCTAATGTTTGGCTAGCCTGTGTATATACTGGACAGGTTACGGGGATGTATAACTGTGGGTTCACGTACGAGTCCGAAAAAAATTTTTGTGACAATTCAAAAAATGAAGGCCCAGAAAGCAAAACATTGCCCCGAAGGTGTGCCCGCGCTTCCTTGGTCGTTTACTTCGGGGGGGTCCCCCAGTAAATTTCTTTTCCCCCTTTTGGGAAATGGGGATCGTGAAAGTGTGGGGGGTGATTGGGTTGACCCGGGTAATGTTCCAGTGCAAATTTTTAAAACTTCTGGGGGGAACCTCAGCAGCTCTGATGGGCGAAGTAATGGGGCTTTCATGTCCGCCGGCACAGTCATTGCCACCGACGGCTGCAACCTCAGCTGCAAGAAGATTCTCCATGTGGTGACTCCGCAGTGGGACAACGGGCAAGGAGCGTCCGAGAAGGTAAAGAAACTCTGCTTCTCTTCTGAGCAGTAAAGACGTAAGATTCTCTGTCCAAGGACTAAATCTTATTATTTTCTAATCCTAAAACCAGAGATTGCAGAAAATTGTCCAAGATTGTCTGAAGTGGACAAACCAGCATCGTCTGAGGTCCCTGTCCATCCCAGCCCTGGGAACCGGAAATCTGGGCTTCCCCAAAATGATAGTGGCCGCTGCGATGCTCGATGCCATCTCCCAGTTCAGCTCTAAAAATAAACCCCAACATCTGCAAGAAGTGGAAATTGTTCTTCACCCAAATGATAAAGACACAATCCAGGTGATAAATATGTCACAAGCTCATGTTATTGGGAAATTATAATACTGCTCCTATGTACAATAATATACCTACTATAATACCGCCCCCTATGTACAAGAATATAACTCTATAATTGCCCCTATGTCAAGAATATAACACTTAATACTGCCCCCCAGTACAAGAATTTTTAAAATACTATAATACTGCCCCCTATGTACAAGAAATAAACTACTATAATCTCCCCC
>JAODAL010067110.1:0-17450 GCA_025379985.1 Phyllomedusa bahiana
CCCAAAACGGGGGGATTTTGCGGCGGTTCCCAAAAACCCCCGTGATTGCTGCGGGGAGGGGCGTGTTGCGGTACAGAATCGTGGAGCAAGCTCGGTGGTCGGGGACAGGCAGCAAGGCAGGCAAGGCGGCAAAGGTTCTTGGTCAAGGACAGGCAGAAGGTCAGGGACAGGCGGCAAGATTCGTGGTCACAGGACGGAGGCAGGAGTAACGGTACAACGGTAATGGAACTGGGCAGTTTGAAACCTTCCTCTCTGGGCACAGGCACAAATCGATTCGGCCCTGTGCCTAAGGAAGGGGCAGAGCAAAATAGGAAACAGCACCAGGGAAAACCCCAATCACCTGCGTGCTGTCCCTTTAAATTTCCCTGTAGTCCGCGCGCGCCCCCCCGCTAGGGTAGCGCGCGCCCCCGGGAAACCACAGGAGCGCGCGCCGGGACGGACACAGGAGCGTGGCGAAGGTAAGTCAATGCGGGGCACGCCGGAGTGTCCGCAGCCCAGCCCGAGCGTCGGGCTGCGGCACCGCCGCAGCAGGAGCGCTGGGGAAAGTTGCGGGTGTGCCCGCGACCCGACCGGGGGTCGCAGGACACCCGTAAATCGCAAACTTCTGAGAGCCATACATTTTTTATTTTTCCGTATACAGAGCTGTGTAAGGACTCTTTTTTTTTGCGGGATGAACTGACGTTTTAATTGGTACAACTTTGGCGTTTTATAGGAGTTTTTGATCGCTTTTTATTCCATTTATGTGCTGTGGTATGAACACAAATCTTAATAATGTTATTTATTTATTTTTTTTACGACATTCAGCGTACGGGTTAATTAGCATGACAGATTAATAGGGCAGGTCGTTACACATGCGGCAAACAAAATAGGGTACTTTATTTATTTTTGATCTTTTTTGGGGCATTGTTTTGTAAAGGAAAAGGGCGGTGTACGTATTTTATTTTATTTTTTCGATTTGTGTTTTACTTGTTTTTCCTTTTTTTTACTTTTTTGTACTTTTTCACATTTTTTTTTACTTTTCCCATGGGGGAAATTTGAATGAGAGATCTTCAGATCCCCATTCAATAGGAATCACTACACAGCTTGTGGCTGTAAATTTTGGTTCCTATGAAACTGTCAGTCACGATGCCGGGCCATGCCCACAGGGCCCCGGGCCGGGCATCGGACGTCACAGACAACCCGGAAGGCATTCTATGCCTTCCGTTCTGTTTTTCAGAAGGCAGGAGCTGCATGGATTGCGCGATCAGTGCAGCTGCTGTCGCCGATAGTGTTGAGCGATTATTATCGACAAAGTTGAAATCGGCAAGGTTTTTATGGTGATCGAAATTTTTAGATCATGCGATAATTAAGGCTAAAATCTGTGCAACATCTATTAAGATCACGCCATTTTCGGCGCTTCCTGTAATTTTGGCGGCCAGCAAATAGATTACAGAATAGAGCAGGGTGAGATGTGTGGTGCGGACGTCATGACTGGGATGTGTATGGTTTCGATTGGCTGGAAAAAAATGTCACATTGCCGATCGTTTTACATAGAGAACAAAGCGTTTCTGTCAACAGTGCCTCAGTGTCACTCAGCTCTCAGAGCAGAATGCCGTGCACTCTGCTTGTGTCCGAAACGGCCTCAGCAAATTAATATTATATCTTGCACAGAGAAACCTCTACATTAGCTGTGATCCTTACAATTTTAGTGTAGATTAGAGATTGGTGAAGATTTTATATAGTAAGGTAGAGAATTATTAAAGAGCATCTACCAGCTGGTGTAAATTCACTGGTAGGGGGAGCGGGAGGGGGCCCCCGCGGGCGAACACAGACAGCTCTATAAAGAATACTGGATTAAAGTTCACCAAGACTTAGTGTAGACATTGCAATAGCTATAATTAATAACAGTTTTCTATTTAAATATTTCCTGGATAATGGGCAGCCTGAAACTTATAGGATACACATCTTTTCTAGTATTGCAGTCCCTCTTTGTTAGGTGCAAAACTCTAACTCACATTTATTATCAGTAATCACATTTCAATAGGTGTTCATTTTCTACAATTTTGCCCATCCACCTTTGTGATAATCCACCTTGTACTTACATTAGAATCCAAGCAAGTTCAGGCACAGGTAGAATAGGTGCCAAAAATACCTTGTAATATCCGAATAAATTTCAGATACGTGTTTTTTGTTGACTTGTGGCGCACTACAGCTTTGTTCATTGAGGCACCTTGCACTTAAATTGTGGAAATACTGCAATTTTGTTAGTCACCACAGGTTGAAAAAAAATTTTTTTGATAGGTGCCAAAAAATACCTTATTATTATAGCGAATATAATTTCAGATAACGTGTTTTTTCACTTTGGGGCGCACGACAGCTTTGTTCCTTGAGGCCACCTTGCACTTAAAAATGAAATACAGCAATTTTTAAGTCACCACAGGTAATTGATATGTGCCAAAAAATAACCTTTTATTATCCCGAAACATTCAGATACTTGTTTTTTCACTTTGGCAGCACTACAGCTTGTTCATTGAGCACCTTGCACTTAAAGGTGGTGAATACTGCAATTTTTTAGTCACCACAGGTGAAATGATAGGTGCCAGAAAAAATACCTTTTATTATCCGAATACATTTCAGATACGTGTTTTTTCACTTTGGCGCAGGCAGCTTTGTTGACTTAATCTACTTTGGCATTTAAATTCGAATACACAATTTTGTATTCACCAACAGTTGAATTGATAGTGGCCAAAAATACCTTTTATTATCCAAATTACATTACAGATACGGTGTTTTTTGCACTTTTGCCCAGTCCAGATTTGTTGATAGAGCCACCTTGCAGGTTAAATTTTAATCCAGCAATTGTGTAGTTACCGACTGGTGAATTGATAGGTGCCCAAAAAAAATTACCTTTTATTATCGAATACATTACAGATACCGTGGGATTTTTTCACTTTTGGCCGCACTCAGCTTTGTTCGATTGAGGCACCTTGCACTTAATGTGAATACTCGCAGAATTTTTTTTTAGTCACCACATGGTGAATTGATAGGTGCCAGAAAACTACCTTTTATTATCCGAATACATATCAGATACGTGTTTTTTTGTTCACTATTGGTCGCAGGCCAGCTTTGTGATAGATCTATTTGCAGTTTAAATTTGAATACAGCAATTTAGTAGTCACCACAGGTTGAATTAATAGGTGCCAAAAATACCTTGTATTATCCCGAATACCATGTAACAGATACTGTTTTTTGCAGTTTTTATTTTTGCCCGATTCCAGATTTGTTGATAGAGCCACGCTTGCAGTTAAATTTTAGATCGCAGCAGATTGTGTATGTTAACTGACTGATGAATTGATTAGGAGCCAAAAAAACCCTTTTATTATCCGAATAACATTTCAGATAGTGTTATTTTTGACTTTGTGGCGCACTACAGCTTTGTTCATTGACGCAGCTTCACGTAATCTGAAAACAGGCAATTTTATAGTCACCACCAGGTTAGAATTGAAAAGGTGCAAAAAAAACCGTGTATTATACAAAAACAAAACAATACTGTTTTTTGCACTTTGCCCAGTCCATATTTGTTGATAGAGACACCTACCTTGCAGTTAAATTTGAATCCGCCAGCAAGTTTTTGTTTTGATTAGAGGGATTTGAGAAATAGCTGTGATTTGCCGTCTTTTAATAAGAGACTGTTCCAAAACTATCCATACCATCTCTAAATTTTTATATTTTCTGAACATGATAGCGAAATGCAGTGGGTAAGCGAGCAAAGAGGGGGGTAGCAGCATGGATGTAGAGGTACGAGAAAGGTGGCACCATCAGTGCTTGGCGAAACACGCGCATGCAAGCGGATCGTCAGTTGCATGCCCCGACAGGCCAGTCATCGATGGGTTCCAGAAGGGCCCTGTGCATCTCAATAACGAACATGCGTCGCCAATCTGTCCATCAGTGGTTAAATGCAACCTCCACCAGCAAGTCTTAACCTCCTCGTCCTCCCAGTCATCACGTCCACAAATTCGTCCATCACATCATCAGCATCCGTCCACATGAAGCACCCAAATGTACAACTTGTGTACCACACCACTGGTGGAAATCCATTGTCTGAAGACCTTCTTTGGAATGACAAAATGCGGTTGGGGTCTGAATGCATGTTGAAAGATCAAGAGGATTATTTAGTCATGCTCTGGACTCCAGTTACGTGATGCCATCAAGGAGGAGAGAGGACGCCGGTCCCAATCGGCAAAAATCCCGGCGGTCGGCAATGCCTTGCAGGCCCCTTGCCTTGTAGCCCGCAGCTTCTGGATGCAGAGAGTCAGGACGTACCAAGTCACCTGTTGGTTTGATATGATGATGATGACTACCCCATTTTTGGGCAGACCATCGTGGTCTTTTCCGCAGAAATTGCTTGCGAGCGCTTCACGGAGGGTGGACGAGGAGGAAGAGATGGGTAGTGTCAATAAACGGGTCCTGCCAAAAACAAAAGGGAGAGGGCAGAGTCGCAGAGGTCCGCTGATAAATTGCCGCCAGCCACGTCCCAGTCGCAAACCCCGCTCCTCCCCTCGCTGATTGCCGTCAAAAAGGTCCATGACCTCTCAAGCCTGGCCTTCTATGAGTAAGTCTCTGATCCACCCAGCGTTTCAATGCCGCCTTTGCCTAAACGCATAAGTAGAGGCAGAGACCGTTGTGGTTAACCACCCACAGGCCAACAGTCAGTCACGCAGCGAATGCATGGAGTTTGAAATGGAGGTAACACTTGGCCAAAAATGGCCAGAACCGACGCGAACCGCATGCCGGCCTCCAACCCATTGTCCAGCACATAACCCGTCTGTCACCGCCTTCCTCCACCTCCGCCACCACCAAGCTTCGCCCACTGCCACATGTTTCTTAGAGTCATGATCAGTGATCACCTCCGCTTCTACCTCCACCGTCTCCCAAAGTACCACCGCACCACCATAGAACCCTCCTAGACCCCTTCACCTTCCGCCAGTTTTATGACCAGCTCACGCCGTACGAGCGGTCAGTCAAAGAGCCAGCCTTCTGTTCTTCCAGGTTTTGGTAGCAAAGAAACACTTTAAAAAACCCAAACCATCCCAAAGCCAAAAGCCTGAATGTCGGCATTCCAGCTTTTGGCCTTGGAAATGTGCCTTCCGTTCTGGTGGACACAGATGGGTTTCCGCCAACATCAGGCCCTTTGCCTGCCACCAATACCAGATGCCGAGCAGGCATTATCTTTGCCAGAAAAGCCGTCCCTGCCCTGGCCAGCCACGTGTCCATCTAAATTTCAAGTGATTGTCTGCATCTGGTGGCCGGAAAAGTCCATCTGAACCACCGACAACAGTGGACTAGTAAGCACGGGCCAAGGCCTGCTATAAATCTCTGTGACACAGCTCATCTGGGTGAGCTGGGTGGATGTCTCTGGGGGTGACGGTGGGCTCTCAGGCTCGCGCACGCTCTTCAAAACCGCAGGGATGTGCAGGCTCTTTCCCCCGAAGGTCCTCTGGTGCAATCACGGCCCAGAGAAAACCAAGCCTTGTTGAAATTTAAATCTGTACTGGAGACCGTCCACACACAGGTCAGGAGCTGTTGGACGGCGTCTACCGCAACGAGACCGAGCGAGAGGCTGGGGATGACAAGAACCTTTGCCAGGCAGGTGGTATGCTATAACGGTCCGACATGTGCTGGCCGCCCTTAAATCGGTAGGCTGGATCCACATCCCTTGTCCTGGCACATGTCATGTGAACCTGGTCGTCCAGAAATTGCTAAAGAGGCTACCCGGGGTCTGCTGAAAGAAGGCCTTGCTGCTGAAGAAGGCTTGAGGTCTGAGTTTGCACTTCCGCCTCGCACGCCTGCTCGTCCCGCCTGGCTGCGTTGCAGCGTCAGTCATCAGGCCTACCTCCTCAACCGTCTGCAATTGTTGACGTGGCAACACGCCTGTAATTCCACCCTCCACATGCTCCAAAGCGATTGTGGCAGCACACAATGCATTACGCAGTACAAGTGAACCATGGCCTGACAAGCAGCGGGTGTGGACCTCGGTGTTGAGCCAACCGATAGTGTGAGCAGGTGAAATAGCTTGCAGCCATCCTTGCCAGTTTATGAAGAAGCCATCCACCAAAATGGTCAGTGCGGACAATGCCCTTGTCATCATGAGCGATTGTGTGATCTTAGTTGTGGAACGATCGTTGGACACTCGGAAAACAACAGGTCCCGCACGCGACGGAGGGGAGAGAGTACGGACACCAGATGCGGACAGCGGAGCCTCTCTCGTCCGTTCAAATTCATCCAAGCCCCGAACAGTTTCACATTTTCATCGGATCCTCATAGTCAGTGGTTCGGGTCCAGAGCTAGTGCAAAATGGCACATCAGCTCTCAGGGTACATCATCTCAGGCAAGTCAGGCTGTGTTGAAGCTGTGCCGGAGGCAGCGGAGGAGGAGGAGGATTCCTAACACCAAGGTTACGGACGTCCCTCGGCCTTGGAAAGAGGTTGGCAGTGAATTTTAGCGCGGAGAGGAAGATGAGGAAGATCAGTTGATAGTGCCTCTCGACCCAGAGGCGTGGTGAACTCAAGGCTCCATCTCTCACATGATGCTTGAAAAAATGCTCCTTTTCCTCCAACATAGATCCTCCACATTATAGGCCATCAAAATAACAGTTACTGTGGTGGCCACCCTCCTGGATCCCTCGGGTAAACAAAACAAAACCGGTCAGCACTTTCCTTCCACCCACCCAAATAGAGATAAAATGCAGGAAATGGAGACCTTGGCTGATTGATCTAGCTGAGACATCTGATGCGTCTGCTTTACTTTCTTCAAATGTCACGGTGGAACAACGTCCCCGACGGTGACAGCAGTAGAGTGCCGAGTAGCCTAGCGGGCAGCAGCAGCTCAGCAGCCAGGCGAATGAGCAGAAGCCTAATGTGGGTGACCTCTGGCAATCTTTATTTACCACCTCACCAACGCATGCAATGCAGGGCACACATACAACACCCAGAGACCAGCTTAAGATCATGGTGCACGACTAACTGGCGTCTCAACACCGATGTTTTTGTATGTGTTCCGGACTCCAATAGACTTCTGGTTATCCAAATGGACTGAATGGCCCGAGCTGCCGGTCCCACGCATAGAGGAGTTGTCCTGCACCAGCAGCCAGCGTCTATCTGAGCGGGACCTTCAGCATAGCCGAGGAGTCATTACAGTACAAACGCATCCGGCTTTCTTCCCAGATAATGTGGATCTTTTGACTTCAATCAATTGAAACAGGCATGGGATCCTGATGATGTTGAGAGGCCCCCAATTGCCGAGGTCACCAATTATTTGCTGGTCTACTTCACGAATTCCTCTCAAAACAGAAAATGGTCCTCTTGAAAAACTTAATTTTAAAATTATCATTTCTTAATGAAATATTTATTATCAGTTCCCAACCAGTTCATTTTGCTGGTTTTGCTGTGAGGGACTTTAAAACACCAACGTATCATGACAAAACCATATTCCATTTACTCACTTCATCTTTAGAATTTTTCGCATTGTCAATGGTTTTGGGGCATGTTTGCCCGTCACACAATTTTTAACAGTGGCTGATAAGTCACTATTTTATAATTTTTTGGGGTCATGTGTGCTGTAATACAGCAATAATTAATGGTCCTTTGGAACAGAAATGTGGCTTTTAAGTGGCATTCTCCCTCACAATTTTTAACAGTGGCTGAGAAATCATAGTTGTATAAATGTTTTTGGGTCATGCTGCTTTGAAATGCAGCAATACTACAGGTCCTAGTTCTAAGAGAAATGTTTTTACTAATAGACCTTTTGTTCTTTCACAATTGTCAAAAGTGGCTCATGGGTCCCAGATTTGATTTTAGGGGGCATTTTGACTGTGACATGCAGCTATAAACTACAGGTCCTATTATAAAAAAATTGTTCTATAACATTTGTTCTTCACAATTGTTCAAGGTGGCGCTAAAGGATGATGGTGCAGTCAAAACAAATAGGTAGGACACTGTTTAATTGACACATATTGCAAAGATGACTTGTTTTGCAAGTCTTTAACATAGCTATCTGTTACCCTGTATTGAGACAACCCATTTAAATATAATTAAAAAAAAAAGAGAAACAAAGACAATGGTGGGATTCCATCCTATTATAAAAATGTGTTTTCGTAGAATTAAACTACTAAAAAACTTGCATGTAACAAAATACTGTTAAAAAAATTCCTCTGAATTTGTACAAGGAGGTACAGGAAAACTAGACCAGGGATGTAGGTTTATCAGAGGACATGGAGTAATGGGAGCACGGACAGAGAACAAAGTACAGACCATTTCCTCCTCCTCCAGCACGTTTAGTAAAATGAAAAAAGGAAAGCCAAGAAAAAGCGTACTGGGTGAACAGGATGCGTTAACCACCCCAGTATTCCACGTGAAGCCTCAATTGGTCCGCACTCAAAATGGAGGGGCAAGCGTACCCCAGGTCTTGACTGTGGTACTGAGTGAAGGCTGAGTCTCAGCACTTTCCGCTTCCGCACTCTGCTTCAGCACTGACAGTTTTTCGTTGCTCGCGGTCAATCAGGGCATTTAAAACCTGATTGTTAAATGAGGATGAACGGACGCCAGCCTGGCTCTCACACCGCACCCACTGTAACTCCGTGCCCTGGTCATGCTGTGCACTGGACAGGTATAGGGCAATGTTCCAGTGGAAACTAAAATGTGGTTGATAACTCCTTTTTTCCGGCATCTTTTTAAATCTGGGGGTCAGACAGGTTTAGATGGTCATCACTGCGGACCTCAGACAGGTTATATGTCAATGTCCAGGTTCAACTAAATGGTGGTTGAAAGAATCCATTTCCAGCACTTTTTAATCCTTGGGATCAGACAGGTTTAAGTGGTTCATTACTGCGGGTGCCAGGACAGGTATAGGTCAATGTCCAGTTCCAACTAAAAATGAGTTGAAAGACTCCTTTTTTCCGGCAGCTTTTGTAATCTGGGGGTCAGACAGGTTTTAATGGTCATACTGCGGTCCAGGACAGGTATATCAATGTCCAGTTTCAAACTAAAATGGTGGTTGAAAGACTCCTTTTCCGGCACTTTTTAATCTGGTGGGCAGACAGGTTTAAGGTCTGCTGGCTGGATCCAGGACAGGGTTGACATGTCCAGTTCTACAAAAATGGTGGTTGAAAGACTCCTTTTTTCCAGCACTTTTTAATCTGGGGATCAGACAGGTTTAATGGTCATACTGGCGGTCCAGGACAGGTTATGAGTCAATGTCCATGTTCAACTAAAATGGATGTATAAAGACTCCTTTTTCCCCGGCACTTTTTAATCTGGGGGTCAGACAGGTTTTGGTAATGGTCATACTTCGGTCCCAGGACAGTTCTGAGTCAATGTCCAGTGGAAACTAAAATGGTGGTTGAAAGACACCTTTTTCCGGTCACTTTTTAATCTGTGGGTCAGACAGGTTTAATGGTCGATGCTGGCGGACCAGGACAGGGCTTGTCAATGTCCAGTCAACTAAAATGGTGGATCAAAGACTACTATCATCCGCACTTTTTAATCAGTGGGTCATGCAGGTTTTTTTATAGGGTCATGCTGCTTTGCCAGGACAGGGATATTCCATTTCCATTCAAGTAAAATATGGTTTTCAAATAATACTGCCTTAAGTCACTTATTAATTTGTGGGTAATGCAGGTTTAAGGGTCATGCAGTGGTACAAGACAGGGATAGGAATGGTGTGTGACTTTTTTTCTGTGGGCTTTTATAGCCTAAGTGTTTTTGTTGCCTAAGATGAGCAGGGTACCATTTGACTGTTGTTGCTGTTATTTCCAGCTTCTACACCCTGTTTGGGGTGTAATAAAGAAGGAGTTGTTGCTCTCACCATAGACTTTAATGTCAGTACGGAGATGATCGACTTGATCGAAAAACCTTATCGATTGGTGCCGAGCTATCGACTATCGCCCGATGTCGATAGCCAATGTAATTGCTCAACACTTGTCGCCGACAGAGACGCTGGAGGAGCGATCTCCTCCTGCGTCTTCCTTAGTTATTGCGACCTGATGGTCGCTATAATTAAGGGGTTAACCGCCCCCCCCCTCCCCGGAGCGATCTCGGGTTGGGGCCGACGCTGCGGGATGTCAGCTGTAATATACAGCTGGACACCCGCGCGCCGATCACGCTAAACTCTGGCTTTAGAGTACGCACGAGGCATCCTCAGAAGTATGCATACGTCCAAGGTCGTGAAGGGGTTAAAGTACAATGTGTCACGAGAAAACAGTCTCTGAATCACATGGATAGGTTAAAGTGTCAAAAAGTTATTCTCACATAAAGTGACAGATTGTCGATTTCAAAAAAAATATTGGGGGGGGGGCTCTGTCAGGAGAGGGCCAAAAACTGGTCTCCGGCGTTACATAGTTAAAGACAACAAAGACAGTATTACTGTTAGATAGTTTTGATAAATGAGGCCCAATGTACAAAAAAAATTAAATTGTGTCCGCTCTCACCTGGTGCCCAAAAGAGCAGCTCATTCTGGCACATATAAGTACAGAACATGTAGTACCGCACTGTACTGTAGAGAGGCGCTACCAGACCACCAATCACTGCATACACTGCATTAATACAGGGGTTTTGCAAGTAAAATGTTCATGATAGTTGTTTGGATCTTCCAGTCAATCACATGTGTCCGTGACATTGTATGGTGAGTGGATTTTCTAGGAAAAACGATGGTATGCTGAAAATAATGTATCTTGAGGCTGTTGTAACTTGGGGAACTAAGTGGTACATTGGTTTAACCCCTTAACGCAAAGGCATATTTTTTTCATGCTTGTTTTTCCCTCCCCAGCGTACTCATATGTCCAATGTCAGTAAGGGGTTAATAGATGAAATAGTTTAATTTTGTGCTGGGATTGGATGGGGAGAGACATAGAACTTCACTAGACAGATGTTTTAACAGTAAGATGTTCCTAATAATTGGTTGGATCTTCCAGTCAATTACATGAGCCACAGATCAGCAGTGTCTGGGACATGTCAAGTGTCACCAGGAAAGACCCCATTGTATGGTAAAAATATTGTATCCGGAGTATGCAAAACTATTTCAGGGGTTAAACACACTCATCTACATGTTAGGTATTTGGAACTATTTAATATTACCTCTACAGGTCAGGAACCTTTGTACCATCAATGCTATGCAGCCTAATCCTTCCATTTTCACAAATATAAGGGCTAAGAAAAGAGAACAGCACATCTAATCACAAGCCTGGTTAATGTAAGCCCCAGGTCCCCAGGCAATCTATTAAATTACTTGTTTGAGCCTGTTAGATACATTGAAAAACAAGTATAGCTCTGCAGGCTAGCAATACGTTCATCCTCTTTATGAATAAAAATAACAAAATAATGGCATTTTTGAATGTAGGCTTTATTACATAGACCATACAATCTGAAATGTGACTTCTTGTAAAGAACTGCTATGTACCATTGCCCCCTTTAATCTTCCTTTCTGGAAATTGTACTGTTAAAAATTAATATAACAGATATACTGTCTGGGGAAATCCCATGCAATTTAACGTTAAACATCTCTCTGTGCGAGACTTTATTGGATGATATTCTCTGTTAGTTGTAATGATAGCTGTGTATCAAATCCCTTTAGCTGAGTAATGATCAGAAGTGGTCCCACAAATAGATGACTGTCAGTTATGATGAGTAAGGGTATGTTCAAACAATGTACTGCAGCGCATACAGTACGCACCGCAGTACACCGTGTGTTTCGGGAGCTCGCGTTGACCAGCCAGCCCCATAGACATGCATTACTCGTAACTGACATGTCACCTATCTCCCCGCGCGTACAAAATGATTGTATTGTACCAGCAGGGAGAGGAGGCGTAATTCATAGTTCTCTATGAGAGCTATGGACTGCCGTAATTATGGGGCGCATTTCCCCGCGTATTAAGCGCAGTACGCCGCAAAATACGCGGCAAAATGCGATCCAAAAGAAGCTGTGTGAACATACGCTAACTATTACCTGTAGTGTGCTTATCACGTACTTAGTGGTCACTAAAACATTGAGGGCCATATGTAAGAAAAGTGTCTAGCAGTAAGACTATCTTTGTTGCCCATAGCAACAAGAGTTCAGCTTTGATTTCATATAGTGCGCTGGTTACAATGGACAATGAAGACAGTCTTACTGCTAGATAGTTTTCATACGTAAGGCCCTGAATCTTTATTAAACCCTATATAACCTTATATATATACCCTAGTTGCACTCAATGTCAGGTTAAGAACTATATCATTGGCATATGGCTTCTAGGTCATAGTAATTTGTTTCCATTTTATATGATTGGTACCTTAGATCGGATTACCTGGTTGCAGATTTTTTTTATTTGATTACAAGGGTTGTCCATAAACCTTTTTTCTGTGGGCTCCATGTAGCTCTAAAGCAAGGATGAATGGCACAGCGGTTCCCAACGGTAGGTAAAATCCAATATGTTTATTGTAAATCCATTAAAACATGCTGGAACAACTCCATAGCATCGCACAAACAACACCCCTGTTTAACGCCGACGCGTTTCGGGTCGCAAATCGCCCTTAATCATGGCATGGGCTCAGAGTAGAAATACACTCAATATATACAGATAAGATAAAAAGAAAAAAACAGGCTCACCTGTCTTCAATCGCCTCCACTGGTAATCAGCGAATGCAGCGAATGTAGCTCTACATCAGCTGTTGAGTGGCAGAAGGCTCAGGGCACGTGCAGATGACAAGTATAATTTACTCGTCAGATTCAACCATTGTAAACCACGTCAGATTGTTAATATTGATTCCAGGTAGTTTTTTTCCCGGCGGATTTACAGTCAGAAAATAAGTCCCATAAGGTTGCACAAGTGTGCAGCATGGCCGGTTGTCCAAGCTGCTCCTTACTACCGCATATGGAAAAAGACTGGCTATGAGGGTACATAACCAATTTAAATAAGTATACCACATTTTATCTAAAGACTTGCTGTTGAGGTCTTTGCTGGAAGACATATATGAAGAGTTTTTAAAAGTTTTGTTTATGCACAGTTTTTTTAAAAAAAAAATCAAAGGAAAAACGATTTGCTTTTATTGGTCTGTAAAAAATATATTTATATATATATATAAAATATAAAATATATATATATAATATAATATATAAAATATGATATTAAATTTATATATCATATCAATATTTATATTATATATATTATATATATATATAAAATATATATATTTAATATTTACTATATATTTATATAAATTGTAAAATGAGCGATTCCTTGCTTATTGGCTGATTTCAGGACCATTTACACAGGGCAATGATCTTATGAACAATTTTTCAGCCAATATTTAGCCTATGTAAAAGGTTTTTAAAGGGGTTTTATTACTTCATTACCCTATTACTGCACTATGAAGTACAAGTACGTCATGGAAATGCTAAGAGAGCATGGAGCAGGCTCACTCGCTGAGTCCGCTCTATACAGCTTTTAATTACAGCTAACAGTAAAGATCGCAGCTGGATCCAATCCCTGCTGTTTAGCCACTTAGATGCCATGGCGACTGTGGCTGCAGTTCCTTCCCCCGACTGGCACCTCCATGACGAGATTGTGGAATGCTCAGCAGCTGCCATGGCAACCAGAAGCCTAATGAAGTCTTCCACAGGTGTTATGTTACTGCTCCTATTATTTCCTGCTAAAGACAGGAAGAAGTAGGAGCTCCATCTTGGTTTACTTTAATATTTAGTCTCCTAGGGTACTTGACGATTAGGCTGCATACCCACGGCACTGGACAAATACCGGTTAGTTTATCTGACTGGTATATGTCCGGTTTGTGTGCAGTGCACACGGCCGTGGGGGGGGACGGCTTTTCTCCCCGATGAGTGGAGAAAAGCCCTCCCCCTTCACATTCACATGCTCAGATTCTGTCCAAAAACCGTATGGAAGAATGTGCTTGTAGAACGTTTTGCGGACGGCCCATGGGCGGAAAAAACGCTGGGCAAAAAAACCCGTGCAGTGGGGACTGCTGCATGGGTTTTCCATAGAGCACCATTGTGCTTGTTTTCGGACGGTTTTTCAGACGGTCTGAAAAACCGCAAACCGTCTGAAACACCGTCCGAAGACCCGTGCCGTGGGGACATGCCCTTAGGGAGCCTCCCTGAGGCCATGGCAACCAATTAGAACCAAATTACATTGCAGGGGGTGATCGGATGGAGGAGCGGTGCACAGCATGCTCCTCATTCAGCTAGATGCTGCAGCATCTAAACTGTTAACAGCAGGGACGGAGCCGGCTCCATCCCTGCTGTTAGCGGTGGCTGCCAGATGTACTGCATGCCGCTGCTGTGCAGCACTCTCTCGGGCAGCAGGAGCCTGGAGATCAGTGATGCTGCGGGAAGCCGGCAGTGGGGTTTAACCCATTAAATACTGCCGGCGACTTCCCGCAGCATTGTTCCTCTTCACCCTCCTGCTGACCCAAGAGAGCACATTGGGTCTATAGATTCACCCTCAGTTCCCCCCCAAACTTGTGGCAAAAAAGGTGCGCCTATAGTCCGAAAAATACAGTATATTTTGTCTAAAAAAAATAATCCCTCAAATCCTGTTTATTTAGATTGAAAAATAACAAAAGGTTTGGCTCTAGGAAGACAGAGAGGCCCCATTAAAAAAACAAAAAAAAAACGGGTTCCAGCACTGTGTCTCTCTGACCTTCTGTTGTCATTCTTCTAGTTCTGCATGGACACGTCACTCCTGTAGCTGCTGCAGCACATGACTGCTGCAGCCTGGAGCCAGTCAGCAGCTAAAGCAGTGACATGTTCATTCGGAACTAGAAAGAAGAATGACAACAGAAACCTGGAAAGGTGCGCATTTGGAACCGGGGGGAAAAGGGAGATTAAAGGTTTTTAATTTAGGGGGGGCCCCAATTTTGTTTGGGGAAATGGACAACCCTTTGGTACAATTAGACTGCAGCTGCTGGAAGTTACAGAAGGCTGGGTTGAGTTTGGTAGAACTAGTGCTGGAACAGGGGTAAGTACAAAAGTGAGCAGGAGTTTTTTTAATTTTTTATTTTGGCCTCCATGCCCAAAAATTTAATTCAAAAGTAACAGCCAGGTAACCTATTAAAAATTATTCTCACCATTCTAAGTCTGTTTTTCACAGCCAGCTTCAGGCTTCCACTTCCTGTTCGGGCTGTGTGTGGGTGGTCTACAGCAGTGATTGGCATTTCAGCTCTGTTTTATTCCTAGCTGAGCCTGTTGAGGTATATTAGTGATAGAGGTTTCTAAAAGCAGGGCAAAAGACAAAAGGGAGCTCTAAAAGGTTTTTAAGTATGTCAGAAAAGAATCATAAACTAGCTCCTGTGCTGCTGATAAGAATAGCAGGAAGTGAGCCACTATCCCCGATCAGGGTTGTAGAGTCTTTTTATAGAGGGGGTTTGGTAACCTAGGAAAGCTTTTTGTGTACAGCAAGAGATAAGATCTGCTCTAGGTCTGAAAGGAAGCAAAATCAGAACAGCAATGTATTTGGTAATTGTCTTTATTTATGTTTGCTAACCATGTTTTAAAGCTAATCGGTGAAATAGGAATACCCTTTTAAGTCCATGGATCGACTACATAGTTTACAGATGAACAGGACAATTTGCTAGTTGCTTTTCAAGGTTAACCAACGCTTGAGGTAGTGGGCAATGCTGGAGAGGAGGTAGCAGGCTTACCTGAACTGACTGCAAATATTCTTTATTTCATTTACTTCTTTATTGCTCCGAGGAATGATTCTTATAACTTTGTCTCTGCATAAAAAAAACAAATGCATGAGAAATAAAACATGGGGACAGAAGATTTATTGCTAATGATAATATCTGAGCACACCTCTTAATATATTGACTGTAGGGAAAAAGACGTGAAGGGAAGAACCCTGATAGCTGCTTTATATACTGTCACAAAGGCCAAAAGAGGAGATAATAAAGCAAGGCTGGTGCATGATCTTGGGACCCAGGGAATAGAAATCAAGAAGAGCCCCCGCATCAACATGCAGTAAAAACTTTTCCAAATTTACTGGCTTAACTATGGAAAAATTGATAAGTGATCTTAAATGCAAAAATGCATGCGTATGCATTTTTAAAATTTTTTTTGGTTTGATTGGCCGTATTTTGCCAGTCATTCGTATGTCTCATGGCAAAAAACAGGCGGGAATGCTGGGCTTACAAAGCAGTGCATTCCCCTAAAAAGTCATTTATATTTCCTTACTCGGGGGCTGAATAGAATTATGGCCCCACCAAACCAAAATGTGGAACAAAAAAGGCAGCAAAGTAGAATAAAAAAAGGCGGGGGATAAGGGCACTTTTTACAGTGAAACAAAAGTTTACATACAGTAGAAAAGACATTATGAGTTTTTCTAAACTATCTGATTAAAAATCAGAATACACCCCCCCGTTTTAGGTAAATTTGGGAAAACCAAAATTTTTTTATATTTGCCATACCAGAATAATGGAGAGAAAATTTTCAAGGCATTTTTTATTACTTTCTACAAAAATCAAAAATTTTAAAACACTAGAATTATATCCCTTAAACAATTTGGGAAGCCCCATAGTATGTCATGTCTTTGGAAGCTCTGATTTATGGCAACAAATGAGTTAATTAGAGAACAGCTTGGATGTTTTTTTTAAATTTCAGACCAGAAACCCCCTTGCTTTCGTGTGTAACATCAGGGAAAACTAAAGAAATCACCCCAAGATATCAGGAAAAGAATTGTGGACTTGCAAGGTCTGGGAAACCCTTTGGGTGTAATTTCCAGATACCCGAAGGGGCCTTTGTTTATCTGTACAAAAATTTTACCAATACAAACAAGATAGGAATGTCACCATCATACGCCAGGAAGGAAAATGGTTCTGTGCCTTTGGGGATGGAACGTGCTTTGGTTGAATGTGCATATCAACCCCAAAAAAAAAAAAGCAAAAAAACCTTTTGGAAGATGCTGGGGGAAGTGGTTTTATTGTGTATTATCCCAGGAAAAAGAGTACTTATCAAAAATGGGGTGAAAAAGGGCCCCTCTGCCCGAAAGAAGCCCTTTTCTCCAAAAGAAACTTAAAAACCGATTATGTTTTTTTAAACGCACAAGAACCAAAGCCTACATTTTTTTGGAGACAGTTTGTGGTCTGACCAAAAATAAAATTTTAACTGTTTGGTCATAATGAAACCATCATTTCGTTTGGGGGTAAAAGGGATTGGGGCTGAGGTCTGGGGGCTGTGGAGGCCAATACTCAAACTCTATTCATTTTCATGAACCCTTTTCTTTCATCAGGTCTTTCTTGCTGGGGAACACTTGTTTCCTTTTTTAACCCTATTTCGGTGTATAAGTAAGCCAAAACCGTAGGAAAACTCAATATAGCTCAGCATTAAAAATCACCCCTATCCTGGTCAAGTATCCAAAATCTTTGGCTGTGAAAATCCCCTTTTTCCCAAGGCTTTTTCCCCCCTGACAGTGCCTCAATTTTTTTCGA
>JAODAL010067111.1:0-17450 GCA_025379985.1 Phyllomedusa bahiana
TTTTGGGGTATTGATCTGAAACCCAGTGTGCCTCACTCCAGCTGCATATACATTCAATATCCAAGTGGGATCTAAGCCAGTTCCTGTTGTATTCATTTAAATAAACAGCATTTTTACAATACAAATACCACTTCATTTTTGGCTGCTCAATTCTATTGCGCAATTTACATCCAGGGGTTAATTAAGCGTTGTTTTGCTGGTGTGCTGCCCCCAAGAAACAGTCTTTTTAAAACGCCAAAATATAAAAATTTTTTTCCTGTAGCCTAGTTCATGTCCGAAGGTTTTAAAAGCCTGTTTGCTTTTACATTTAGTAAAACACACAGTGTTTTTAAACGGCACATACAAGAAAATTTTTTTTCCTGGCCATTTGTGGAGCGCAATTTATATCCAAGGGTTACCCAAGCTTGTTAGGGGTTCATTTGGAGTCAAAAACAGGGTGTATATTTATCATATACAGATATCATCATTAAACAGTTTTCTGTACATTTTAAAAACAAACACTATGCCCAGACAAGAGGTGGCAGGCTCTGAAACCCTGCATGGCAGTGGCACAAACATTCCTGGAACAGGCCCAGGTCGCAGAAACAGCAAAGGGGACGTCGCAGCAGGGGTCACTCGTGTAGGCCACAACTGCCGCTGTCATCTAGCGGCCGTGTGTTTTCAGCAACCCAAGGGTTTTGATTGGTTGACTAGGTCATCCTCTTCCTCCCAGATGACATCTGACAACCCCAGCCAAGAGTCGGGGGGAACCTCAGCCCACAACCCTTAGTTGGCATGGCCCGGAGCGAGTCAGCGGCCCTCACCTGTCCTCAGCCCCCCTCTGCCCCATCCGGCCCCCTTCAGCCAGAGATCTACTATGTGGTCTGGGCTCAGCGCCACTATATAGCGAGGATGAACAATTTGAGGAGGGAAAGTCAGCAGCTCCCTTGGCAGCGAAGAAATGGGGCCAATATCCCCTGCTTCTTGCAGTGGGCGGCAAAATATAGATTTTGGGAGTGGCATGGGAAGTCATGTTGTGAGAGGTCAGCCTCGGCATACCAAGACCGGTGATGAGGACAGCAGTGACAAACACAAATAGATGTTTATGTAGCCGACCGCACTTGGGACCCGGTGAGGCAAGGGCTTCATCATCGTCGGAGAAGAGGGCGTCAGCTGCGCGTCAGCCAGCAGCGCAGCAGCAAGTGGTCGTGTGGCCGTAAAGTCAGCAGGATAGCAGCAGTGTGGGGTCAGGAGCCAAGCGGCACGGGGTAAAAAACCCGCTGCGTAGGTCCAAGAAAGTAGCGGCACAGTGGCTCAGCGAGGCAGCGGCGGCAGTAGTCACTCAGTGCGGAGAGTTGGCGGTAAAATCAGATACTCGGCGGTGTGGCAGTTCTTTGCTAAGACACCTGAGGAGCCGAATATGGGTATATTAGAATCGGGGGGCAGAAAGTGAAGCGTGGCCAGGGAGCTAACGTTGGCACCACGGCCCTGCGTCAACACAGCAGCGTCACCATCCGGTGGCCTGGGAAGAAACGTGGCTCAGATGTGGTGGTCCATCCGCCGCCGCAGCAACAGCAGCAGCACCCCCCAGTGGCTCGCATGCCATTGCAGCCAGTCAAGGCTCCACCCCTCTGCAAAGGGAGCTGTTTCTCTTTGACTTTCATCTGCCGGCCACATGCCCCTGCTCCTCGCTACCATGGCGCCAGCGTCGTTCAGCGAAGGCGATTGAAAAGAGACAACAGTTTTCGTCCAACCATCCTAAAGGTGCAGCAGCTGGCCGTGCTTTCCTGTCCAAGATGTTGGTATTGCGGTCCCCCCTTTTCCAAAAAGGTGGACTCAGCACCATTCAGAGAACTAATGGCTTGTGCCGAGCTGAGATGGAGAGTTCCAAGCCGTAATTTCTTTTCCAAAAAGGCAGTTACCAGCACTTCATAAATATGTAGAACAGAAAGTGGGCCATCCTTAAGCTTATGGGTTTGTTCCAAGGTACACGGCAGCGCGGACGTCTGGGGGAGTAACTACGGTCGGGGGCAGTACATGGCCGTTACGGCCGACTGGGTGAAAGTGGTTCCTGACCAGGCACACCAACAAACTTGGACAGGGACGCGCTTTCTCCCCCCACGTTGTCAAACTGCGCACCTGCGCCAATGTCCGCCTCCTCCTCCCACCACCACCACCATCTCAGCCTCCACAATACTGCTCCATCATACCACATGTTTAGGGCACAGCGGTCACGCAGTTCTACACCTGGCTTCCCTCGGCGAACAAAGTCACACAGGGGAGGAACTGCTCAGCTTTCATGCAGCAAGAAATCGATGTGTGGCTTTCTCCGCGCCAACTGCAAATCGGAACCATGGTGACGGACAAGGGGAGGAACATGCTGTCCGTCTGCACCGAGGAGGGATGGTCCATGCGCCCTGCATGGCGCATTGTTCAATCTGGTTGTGAAAAGGTTCTGAAGTCTTCCCCCGATCTTCAGAAACATTCTGAAAATGGCCAGGAACTGCGCATGCACTTTATCCATTCGTACAAAGCCAGAACACCCCCTCGATTTTGCAGCGGCAGAACGGCCTCCCCCAAACCACTCTGTATGCGATGTTTCCCCCCGCTGGAATTCCAGCCTGCCCCATTTGGACCGACTGTATGAAGAGGAAAGGCCATTAACGATTTTTTTGATGATCCAGGCAGACAGAAGTACTCCCCTGTTAACTTTGATGTCAGCCAGTGGCAGCTCATACGAGACACCTGCCGTTTGTTGAGGCCATTGGGGAAGGCGACGTTATTTGTCAGTCGCCAGACTACGGAATGAATAACGTCATTCCACTGCTTCATGTCCTGGAACAGATGCTGAAAAATCTGTCTGGGCAGGGACTGGAGACGTGGGACTACATCTCGTGGCAAAAATGAGTCCGTTGGGGACTGAAATGGGAGGAGGACATTGGAGCAGAAGCATTGTCTGGTGAAATGAGTGGTTTTTTCTACCCAGGTGACAAAGAGGAGGAGCGGGAGCAGCTGGAGGAGGTGGATGGAGATGAGAAGATGTGGCAGATGACCCCAAGCACCGTGGCAGTATACAGTGGAAATGAAGGCAGGGAGCCCCTCGGAGTCACTTGTGCAGATGGCCCGCAGAAATGCTTATTTGCCTGGCTAGTGACGGGCCGAATAGTCACCATCCGGCAGAGGGATGACTTCTGGCTCTCCACCCTATTGGATCCTCGCTACCGGTCCAAAATGGGAGCCTTTTTCCAGCTATTGAGAGGGAAGACAAACTCAAATACTATAGGGAAATCCTCTGTAATCGTTGGCCGCTGCCATGTGCGGCATCGTCCCTCCTCTGACAGGTCTGACCGGGGGTTCCTCAGCGCTCACGTACTACTGCTGCGGCTGCTGGGGGAAGGTGGGGGGGGGGGGGGTAGGAGCAGTACCAGCTCCATCAGTAGTAACCTAAGTCTGGAGTCACTGATGAGCAGCTTCCTTCACCCGCCCAGTGGGGGAGGGCAGTCGCCAGCAGCAGCAGCAGCAGGACCTGGAGCAGGGCCCTGAACCAACAGGTTTTTGGCCTACTTGGACAGCACTCTGCCCCCTCAATTAGAAGATCCGCTGGACCACTGGGCAGTCAAACTGGATGTTTGGGCCCCAACTTGCCGAGTTTGCAGTGGAGAAGCTGTCCCTGCCCGGCCAGTAGTTGGCATCAGAGCGGGTGTTCAGTCCCGGGGGGGCCATCGTTACCCCAAAGGGGAACCTGCTTGTCCCCGGGAAAAGTGGAACGACTGACCCTTTTTCAAGATGAATCAGGGTGGGATCGGCCAGGATTTCCAAACACCAATGCCTTAGGCATCAGGGCTGGGTTTCAAAAATACCTGCCTCAGCCCCTATTCTGATGCCCCCCACCCGCCTGTGCCACACACTGCTGACAGTTACTCCATCTGCCTACCACCACATTTACCAGGGACTGTACTTCCCACCCACCTCAAAACTCTGTCATTGTTTCCACTCTATGAACCTCATTTCTGCTGCTGTGACATCCACACTGTGCATTGTGCCACTGTTGACCTCATGCTGCTGCTGTGGACTCCTGCCGTTGCCCTCCCCCACTTTTGTCATTGTGCCACTGCCTGACCTCATTTCTGCTGCCGCCGTGCCTCCGCTCTCAGTCATTGTGCCATTTGTGGCTTCCTCCTGTTTTGCCACCTCCAGAATGTCATTGTGCCACTGCCTGATCTCATGCTGCTGCTTGTCGTGACCTCCACACTGTATCATTTGCCACTCTGTGGCCTAATACTGTTTTGCCGCCTCCAGAATGTCATTGTGCACTGCCTGACCTCATACTGCTGCCGCCGTGACCTCGCTCTCAGTCATTGTGCCAGTCTGTGGCTTCCTCGTGTTTTGCCACCTCCAGAATGTCATTGTGCCACTGCCTGACCTCATGCTGCTGTGGCTGCCGCCGTCACCTCCACATTCTGTCACTAATGTTGCCACCTGAGCTCTCAGCTTGTTTTTTTTCCACCTTCGCTGGCATGCTTTATCAGGCAACATTCCCGCTTGAGTTTTTGGGGGCATTTTGCCCTCTTAAGTGCCCAGGGGAAATTTTATAGTGAAGCGATTCTAAGAGCGGCGGCAAATCATCTGCGTGTCATACTAAAACACAAAAATTGTATGAAGACCAAAGCAAACTCCCTCGCATATTTAAGCATGGCACAAGTTCTACAGCACCCTTTCAGGCTCTGTGCAGCCTGGAAATAGCTGCTTTTTAACGCATTCGTGCCGAAGTAATTCGGACCGAATTTATTTTTGTCGGAAAAGTCGGCGAAGTGACCGAATCGATTTTTTGAGAAATTCGCCCATCTCTACATATACCTTTAAATAGCCTTTTTTAGGAAGACACATTTTATGAATGGATTTTTATAATGGTTTTTTTATGAATGAACTTGTATCAATGACTTTAATTATAAATGAACCTGAGAGTAATGAGGTGAACTGTTTACAATTAAGACACTAATTGAATCAATTATCCTCTTAGGAAGTGATCTGTGTATAGACAGGAAATGTATATAAAGCTTGTTAAATTGAGGAATCGATACATCTGAGGAAGCGAGTGTGAAACTCGTGAAACGCGATATGTATATGTAAAATAAATAGTAACTTTTTAACTTTAGCGCTTTAGAGCTTTTCCCACTTTAAGAAATTTTTGTTTTTTAAAATACCCTTGATACCCTATGGGCTCTGATTGGTTGCTATGGGCAACAAAGAGACTTAATGCTAGATAGTTTCCATTCATAAGGCCCAGTGTTCCTATTTATCCCAGAGGTTCGGCGTTGCTGTTGAGTAGCCCCACACTAAGCTCATCCGCCTATGTTTGTATGGAGCTTACTATATGCATAGGGGTACAGAACATGAAAGGGCATTTCCCAAACCGTTACCACAAAGCTGAAAGCCATATTGAGGGGTATTTATGGATGCAAATTGCACTAGCATTCTGGTGCAATTTTTGGCAAAAATACTGCTGTACAAACTTCACACCACATTTATGATGAATTTTAGGCACTTCAGCGCCTCATACAACAAAAGGGGTGTGACCTCAATTAAATGGACGTGGCTTTGCTGGAACAGGCGTGAAATTGTATGTCGAAATTTTGACAGTCATAGTGGCATAACATAAGCTGACTAATAGAAGATGTAAAGTTACACTAGACATGTACCAGATATTTCTACACGGTGAACAATGTGGCGCATTGTAAGACTGTCTAGTCGATTGTTACAAAGTAATAACCTCTTCCTGACATTGGACGTAGCTACATGTCCCAGCAGGAGGTGCGTTCCAGCAAATGGACGTATGGGTACATCCTGGAGATCGCGCAGGACTACAAATGAGCCCCGCACGATCATGACATGGGACCAGCAGAGGTGAACTTTGGCCACGGGTGATTAACCCCTTAGCTGCGGCGAAGCAAGTGGCACAATGTGTTATAAACACTTCCCGGCCTGTCTGTGACATCACCATGCCCGGCAATGCATTCTGGGCATGGTGATTGACAGTTGCCATGGAGACTAGTATAGAGCATTTCTGCTCTGTACTGATTTCCTCTTGTATGAGTGATCTGAAGGTCGCTGATACAAATCCTCTATGGGGAAAAGTGAAAAAAGTAAAAAAAGAAAAGTGAAACACAAACACGAAAGAAAATAAAACATGTACATCGCCATTTTCCCCTTTACAAACAGCAATCACCCCAAAAAAGATGATCAAAAATAACCAAAGTGCACATATTTGGTATCACGGCGTGCGTAACGACCTACCCTGTCACATTAATTAACCCGCACAGTGAACGGCGTTAAAAAAATAAATCAAAGAATTGCAATTTTCATTCATGCCACAACACATAAAATAGAATAAAATGTGATCAAAAACTCATATAAATGCCAAAGTTGTAACAATTAAAACGTTGGTTCGTCCTGCAAAAAAAAGTCCTTACACAGCTCTGTATACGGAAAAATAAAAAAGTTATGGCTATCAAAAGATAGCAATGCATAAAAATTTTTTATAACTTGGGTATCACCATAATCGTATCAACCCACAGAGTAAAACTAACATGTCAGGTATGCCGCACGGTGAGTGCTGTTAGAAATAAAAAAAACAATACTAGGATTGCAGTGTTTTCTTCACTCTGCCTTCCAAATAACTGATTTTAAATGGATCAAAAATCTTTGCTCCCCAAAAATGATACCAATAAAAATGTTAACTCCTCCTGCAAAAAACAAGCCCCTACACATCTCGGTGCACAGAAAAATAAAAAAGTTATGACTCTCAGACTATGGCGATGTAAAAATATGTTTTCCTTTTTGAATACAAGTGTTTTTATTGTGTAAAAGCAGTAAGACATAAAAAATACACAAATTGGTAATCATATCGACCTGCTGAGTAAAGTTGGCATGTTATTTATACTGCACGGTAACCGCTGTAAAAAATAAAAATCACTTCCAGGATTGCTGTATTTTGTTCAAAACACCTCACAAAAACCTTAATAAAAAGCAATAAAAGAATCATATAAACCCCATAATGGTACCAATAAAAATGTCAACTCATCCCACAAATAAGCCCATAATCAGCTCTGGATACAGAAAAATAATAAAGTTATGGCTGTCAGAATCGGACAACATAAAACCGCAATTTTTTATAGACATATCTGTTGTGTAAAAGTAATAAAACATAAAAAGCTATATAAAATTTATATCATTGTAATTGTAACAACCAGCATAATAAAGTTATCCTGTCATTTACACTGCACGGTGAAGGCTGTAAAATTGAAAAACTCAAAAAACAATGGTGCACTGTGTTTTTTTTCCCCATTTTCATGGTCCAATGCTAAAAAAATATGGAACACCTGTAAGCACAAAATGCACAATACACCCATAGATGAGATCCATGAGGGGTGAAGAATCCAAAATGGGGCGACTTCTGGAAGGTTTCCCCTGTTCTGCTACTTTGGGGGTTTTGCAAATGCAACATGACAACCACAAAAATCTGTGTTCCAAAAGCCAAATAACGCTCCCTGCCTTGTACATACTGCCATGATCCCTAACAGCAGTTTACACCCATATATAGGGTATTGTTGAACTTGGAAATTGCATATAACATATGGGGTGCTTTTTTTCTAGGATTCTTTTTAAAAATTAAGCATTTGCCTTCTAAGAGGAGAGTTGCTGCTGCTGCTGGATCAAAGGGTTATAAGATAAGTGGTGTAAGCGAGTATTCTGAGCGTGCGAGTGTGTCTGTTTTGTTTATTGTGTCTGTTTTGTTTATTAAGTGTCTTTTTGCTTAAGTGTGGGACTTAATATTGGGGGACTTTAGATTTGGGTCTTTTAGAAAGGGCAGTATTATACAGATTTTTCATATTTGTATTATTTCTTTTTTTTTTTTTTTGGTAACAACCCCAATAGTTACATGTTTTACAAATCTGTCCAGTGCACAACCTGTGCAATGTATGCCATCCATGGCAACAGTTCGAGGGGGCATACAGCTGTGCAAGATGTGTGCACACTGCACATTTAGGCCATGTTCACACAGCTTAAAATGGGCCATAACTCAGTCCGTAATTACGCGCCGAAGTGCGCAAATTACGGGCTGAAAATGGGCCATTAATTACGGTAATCCACAGTTCTCATAGAG
The DNA here is from genome assembly GCA_025379985.1 of Phyllomedusa bahiana. NCBI lineage: Eukaryota > Metazoa > Chordata > Amphibia > Anura > Hylidae > Phyllomedusa > Phyllomedusa bahiana. The sequence continues at coordinate 8,144 of JAODAL010067111.1, forward strand.
AACTATGGATTACGTCTCCTCTCCCCGCTCATCGAATCCGCCAGGCGGGTAGATAAGTGACATGTGAATTACTAGCGGCGTATACGCCGCTAGTAATTCAAGTCAATGGGCCGGTGCAGTGGCGGCCCCCCGCCCCCGCTCCCGCCCACACGGCGTAATTGCGGGGCGTAATTACGTCCCGCAGTTAAGCCGTGTGAACATAACCTTAGAAGCCCGTATCCTGGATCTAAATGAGCAAGTGGCAACACTGAGATCCATTGCCAACTTGGAAGCGAGTTTACTGCTCACAGAGCAATCACTCGCAGGTGTAGATGCTGGGAGGGTTTGGTAGCAGGAGGTGCAGGAACATGAGGCAGCTACGGGGTAACATTTAAAAAAGAAGGGAAGGGAAGAGTTTTTGGGGAGGCTACCCCCGGAACTGGCCACCCCCAAACAAATTTGCAAATTGGCGGATGAGGGGATATCCGCTCAAAATCATTGCGAAAGCAAAGACGCTATCCCTTTCCCCCTCCATAAATGGAGAATAGGAGGGGCCGGTCAACTAACATGTAGTATTTTTGGGGAAACTCCATTAAAAGGGGGGCACAGACGGGGCAATCTGCCACAAAAACGGGTTTGGGCAAACCCAGTATTTTTTTTAACCGGGGGCCCCGGGGTTCGACATATCCGGGGAGCGGGCGGGACAGATTGGGGGGGGCGGTGAAAAACCCACTGCCCATGGCCCCCATTGGAAACCAATGCCCAAAGTTAGGGGTGGTGGAGTATTTTTAAAAAATGATTTCAAGCAATGATTTAGCAAAAAGCTAAAGGGCAAGGCCCTTTCCGGGGTAATTTTTTCAAAAATTTTACCTTTCCACGGGCCACCCCAAGAGGCAGAGTGAATTAAGCGGTGAAAAAGGGGCCAAAAAATTTTGGTGTAAAAAAGGGGGATTTGGGTTTTTGGAGAATTTGGGGCTGACTTTTTCCCTTTGGTACAGGTTTTTCCCCAAAAAAGGGGCTAGGGGGGGGGAACCCCTAAAGGGGGAAGGGTGCACTGAAAGGGGGGACAAAATGGCGGGGAAACAAAAGGAATTTTTAAAACTAGGGACTGGGGGGGGGGGAAAACTAAAACATATACTTGCAAGATAGTGGGGATAGAGAGCGGGGAAATTTAATAAAAAATCAGGGGGTGAAGTGGAGGGAAGGGTAGCAATATTTTAAAAAAAAAATGGGAAAAAAAAAAAACGGGAAAATCTCTAAATTGCTCTGACCAATGCCGGGAGTCTGCCCAACAAAAAAAAAAATAAACCCTAGAAGTTTTAAAATTGCAGAAAAAAAAATATGACATTGGGGATAACTGAGACGGGGGGGGGGAAACGAAGCTACACGGGGGTTTAATTGCGGGGTTCAGTTTTTTTAAGAAGTGACCGTAAACATTGGAAGGGGGAGGTGTCCTGTCAATATGTAAAATCCTTTTTTGAAGCCAACACTGCGGGAAGAATGGGGTACAGGTATTTGAACATTTGGAATCTTTAAAGGGTAAATATCCCTTTGGGGGTAGTAACTTTAATTTAAAATTCTAATAGGAGTCTGCTATGGGCCCCTCCAAATATAACAAACCCATAAAAAGATATGCTCCTCGGCAAATAGATGAACTCAAATTTCGAAAGGTTTTTAAATTCGGGGCGGTTTTAATTTCCCTAGACAAAAAAAGGGGAAAATCTGAAACCTGAAAGCTCTCACAAAAAACGGGTTTTTGTCTATAACTAAAGAAAATTTAACCTTTCCCAAAGGGTTGCAGGAACCAAAAAAAGGGGAAAGGGCCCCCTTCTAGATTTTAATATTGACTAAAAGACCTGACAGATAAAAAAGGGTTTTCGGGGTTTGGGGGAAACCAAGGGAAATTTATTGACCATAATAAAATAAAACTTCCTTTTTTCCTTCAATAGAGTTTTTTTGCCCTGGAGCCACAAAAACACCTAAATTTAAAGGAAAGGGAAAAATTTTTTCCCCTTCTTATAGGGGCACAAAAACTGTATTGACGGGGAAAAGGGGTTTTTTAAAAAATACAAAAACCAAAAATAAATGGGAGATTTTTAAAAAACCTCTTAAAAAACGCCCACCGGAGGGGGTAAAAACCATATGGTAAAAAAAAAAATTTAGAAACGGGAAAAAAACCCAATGTGGATCTAGATGAAAAGGAGGAAATTTAAAAAACAAAAAAAAAAGCTTTTTCACACTAAAACGGGGGGGGGCATTGAAAAAAAGTGCTAAAAAATATAGGGAAAAAATAAAGTATGTAAAATAATGATAAAGGCAGCAAATTTGGAAACCCAAAGACTATTGAAATTTAAAAAGAAAAACAAACCCCAAAATTTTTTTTTAAACTATATAAACCCGAAAAAAGGATTAAAAAAAAACAATGTTGGTCCTTTAAAAAGAAAACAGAGGGAGAGACAAATAGAGGGCGAGGGAAAAAAAACCCAAACCTAAAACAATTTCTTTCCACTGTATTTACCGAGGGGGAAGAGCTTCCTTTTTAAAGAGCAAAGGGGGAGGAAAATTTTCCAACTTAAATGTTTCTCGTCAAACCCAGGAAGAAGTGCAGCTCCGCCTTAGGAAGTTTAAAAATTTGACAAACCCCCCGGGGCCTCTGTAAACACCCGCGTGTCCTTAGGCTATTTCACACGGCTTAACTCCCGGGGGTAATTCCGCCCCCCAATTACGCCCTGGGGGCCCGGGGGCGGGAGAGGGGAGCAGGGGGGCCCCCCTTTTGCCGGCCCCCCTTTGACAGTCAAAGGCTAGCGGCGCGTATACTCCCCCCCCTAGAAAGTTACCTTTCAATTATCTTCCCCCCCCGGCGGGGATGGACGTAAACATAGGGTTTTCTAAGAAAAATGTGGGAATTTCCGTAGTTAAGGGACGGAATTTACCCGTAATTGGGGCACTTTTGGCGCGTAATTAAAGGGCTGAAATTTTGTCCCCCAAAAAAGCCTTTGAACAAGGCCTAAGGGAAATTAAGAAATTTTTTAGATAGGCCCCTATTTTTTAATATTTTAAAGGGCTGGATAATAACAGGGGAAAGTTTCCCCCCGGAAAAGGGGCATAGGGAAATGTGGGGCCAATATTTAAAAAGGGGGGCCAAAAAAAGATCCCGGAAAACCCCTAGGCCCCTTTAAACTTTAAACCCCTGTTTTTTGGGGAAAATGTTTGAAGGGTTTTTTAAAAAAGATGGGTATCCTAGAGTATCCCCACTGAAAAAAAATGTACAAAAAGCCCTTTCAGCAAAGGGGGTTTTGAAGGATGGGCCCCTTTAGACTAATCCATCAGCTTCTATGAGGAGGTTTGTTTCCCCGATTGGGTCGGGGTGAGGCACGGATGTCATATATTTTTGGGTTTTTTTAAAGCATTTTAAAACTTTTCCACATAAAAGTTTGGAAAAATAAAATGAGAATGCTTGGGCTGGGGGAAAATGTGTGGGGAAGTGGGTAAGCAACTGGCTCAATGATAGAAAACAAAGGGTGGGAAAATTAAAAGGGGCTGCCAACTGGATCCCAGTTAAAGTGGGGACCACAGGGCTAAGTAAAGGGGCCCAACCTCTTTAAAATTTCCCTAAAAGACTTACACATGGGTTGCAAAAGTATAATATCGTTTTGCAGATGGGTACAAACTCTGTAAAGAAACCACACAATGGAGGAAAAATGTGGTTTTTTACCAAAGGATCTGGGGTGGTCGGAGGCCTGTGTAAAAAGAAGTGGGAGATGAGGGTTTTTTCACTGATAAAAAGCAAGGTTTTTGCACATGGGGGGGAAAAATCCATTTTCCAAAGATTCCTGTTTAAAGGGAAAAACACTGGGTAAAAGGACAAGGGGAAAAGGGCTTGGGAATCCTAGTGGGACATAAACTTAAAATGTAAACAGCTATTTCAGGCAGCAGCTGCCAAGGCTAATAGGGTCAAGGGGTTTATTAAAAGGGGGATAGATGCACTTTATTGGAAAAAATTTTTCTCCCCCAAAATAATCACTGGTTTTGACCACACATGGAAAAATTTTGTACAGTTTTTTTCCCCCAGTGCCAAAAAACATTGTAGAGCTTGAACAGGTTTCAAAGGCGGGCAAAAAAATAAAATTTAAAGGCCCCGGGGGGACTTCAATAACCCAAAAAATTAAACAATGGGTTTGGGTTTTTTTTAAGTTTTTGAGAAAAGACGGGTTCGGAAAGGGCATAATAAATAAAGTTTAAAATATTAAGGGGCCCAAAATAGAGATCGCTAAAGATTTTAAATTTTTACCCAGGACTGTAACTAGAACAAGGGGGATTTCCCTTTAAAAACTTGAGGAAAGAAAAAATTTTTACATAAACAAAAAAAAGGGATTCTTTTTCTTTTTTAGAGCAGTGAAACGTGGAACTCTCTTTCCCCGGGGAAAATTTTTATGGTGAAAATTTACTAACAGAGTTTAAGAAGGGCTTGGATGCATTTCTGGGGAAATGATAACATAACAAGTTATAGTGACTAGGGTTCCCAAGAAGGGGCTGGATACATTTCCCAGATGTAATATAACAAGTTTTTAGTGACTAGGATTCTAGAGGGGGTCCCTTGGAACCCGGGATTTATTCCCATTTCCAGATTGGATCAGGAAGGAATTTTTTTCCCCAACAGAGGTCAATTGGCTTCTACCTCTTTGGGGGTTTTTTGCCTTCCACTGGTCAACACTTTTTGCAACACTTTAATAAATGGGGTGAACTGGATGGACGGAAAATTTTTTTTTCAGCCTTTACAAACAAAGTAACTTTTTTCACTTTAAAAATGCTTTATTGTTGTAAAAAAAAAAAAAAAAAAAAAAAAAAAAAAACTTCATTTTTACACCCAAAAGCCCATTCACCGGGGGGGAAAAAACCAAAACCCCCCCCCCTACTGCGCACCGTATTTGCGTGCAGTACGGCCCGATCCCCCTGTCATTACGGTAATAGTTCTCTTAGAGCAGTTTCTCAACCCAGTCCTCGGGCCCCACAACAGGCTAAGTTTTCGTTTTTCCTCATTTTGCACAGGTGAATAATTTTGTCAGACCCTTCTGCAAGGGATAAATTATTGTCAATGCATTCGTGGGGATCCTAAAAACATGCCGTCGGGGGTCTTGAGGACTGGCGTTGAGAACACTGTTTAAAAACTGGGATTCCGTCGCCCCCCTCGGTGAAAAACCCCGGGGGGGGAGAAAGTGACATGCATATTATTCAGGGCTGTACGCCCCGTAAAAAATGCATTGTTTTGGGGGGCCGGGGGCAGCTCCCCCGCCGCCCCCCCTTATTTAAGCCGTAAATGTGGGCAAAATCCCCCCCGCAATTAACTTAATAAGCCGGGGAACATTCCCAACGCTAAAAAAATTGAAAACCTCTGGGGAATAGCCACTACACCACGGGTATATTCCTTAAGGGTGTAGTTTCCAGATGGGGTCTTTTTAGGGGTTTTATTATGTTTTAGACCTTGGGGTTTTTTCACAAACCTACATGGCTCCTAAATAAAATCATATTTAAAATGAGATTTCAAAGTTTGGTAGGGGCTCCTCCTACTCGGAGGCTTGGGTTGAGCCCAAAAAGCCATTTGGGCCCCCATTTGGGATTCGCTGAAAACGGCAGAAACTGGGGAATCAATATTAATTTGCATTTCCCCGTCAGATCACCGTGTTTGTGGAATAATGGGTAAAAATTTAAAATTTTAAAAAAAATGAAGTTTTCAAAATTTTACCCCCACTTTTCTTTAATTTCCCGTGAAACACCTAATGGGGTTTAAAAAACTTCCTAAATGCATTTTGACTACTTTAAAAAGGGGTTATTTCTTAGATATGGTTATTTATGGGGTATCTTTAAAGTACAGGCCCAAAAAATCCAGGTCAGAATGGACTGGTCCCCCAAAAAATGTAATTCAGATTTTCTTTTAAATATGAAAATTATGCTAAATTACTTCAAATTTCTAAAGTGGGAAAAAACAGACATTAAAAAAAGTGCCAACGTGGGGCATATGGGAAAATGCTGGTTGAAACTGTTTTTAAGTGGAAAACTGTCTTACAGCAGAAAAAACAAAGGGCTTTTCGGCCAAAATTCTTAATTAATGAAGCACAATGTGTCACGAGAAGAAATCTCTGAAAACATGGAAGGTAGAGTGCAAAAAGTTACTCTGAAGTGATACATGTCAGGTTTAAAAATTGGACTCTGTCAGGGAAGGGCAAAACTGGCTGTGGGTAGGGGTTAAACAGGCTGATAAATTCCCCAACAAGCTTTAAGTTAGTAAGACATTTTTGGTCCATTCAATCTTTTTTTATTGGTGAAAAATATCAAAATGTCAGAAATATGTTAACATTTTTCATTTTCAAAGTTCAAAAGTTTCTGCATGTAAGACACACAGTGATCCCACACAAAAATTTAAACACATCTCCTTTGTATACTATGGGGCATTTTTTAAATTTTCAAGAAAATTTTGCAACAAAGATTTTTTGGGACCAGCCCAAATTTCGACGGGACTTTGAAGCCCCTGTAAAAAAATGACTGCATCTAAGGGGATGAACCGGGGGTAATTTCGGCGGCTTTTCCCCGCCTATTTGTGCTCTAATACAGGCGAATGCTCCAATTTTGGGTAATCCATATTCTCATAGAAATAGGGGATTACGCCTCACCCCCGCGGGTACAAACGTTCGTTTTGTAGCGGGGGGGAGATAAGTGAATTCTTTTTCTTGCGGCAAATACACCCCAAGAATCATTTTGGCGCCGGGGGCGCAGGGGAAGCCGTATTACGCAAACTCCCAAAAACACAATGACCTACGTGTGCCGGCAGTACATCGTTAAAACAACCCTAAGAAACTAAACCCCTTAAAGTTTAAAAACGTATTTAGGAGGTTTATTAACCCATTAGGTGTTTCACAGAAATTAAAAGCAAACTTTTCTTGCAGATTTTACATTTTTATCCATTATTCATTAAATGTGCCCCGGGGGAAATCCCAACTTATTTATAAATTTTTCCCTTTAATTCTGAAAATTTTTACAGTTTCTCATTTTGTCGCCCTTTAGTGGGCGATTTGGCTCAACAAGCCTCAAAAATTGGAGGAGTCCCTTGGATTTGGGGGGTCTCATTTTCATTATGATTTTTTTTATTTCACCCATTACAGGCTTGTGGGCCCCCTAGGGTGCTAAAATTTAAAAGGGGGTTTTTGGGGGGCCCAAACCTGATTTATTTTAACCCTCCTTATCAGCAGGGGAGTAAAAATATAAACTTTTTCTTTGCTGAGTAATGAAGGGGCAGGGGTGAGGGGGGGGGGGGGTTTTGGAGCAAAAAGGGGAAGGAAGAAGAAGGGGCCCCCAAAATTTTAAACCAAGTAATAACTTTACAACAGTTCAAATACAGCTCTATACACCAAGACACATGCTAATCACTGCACTTTCTCCCCACCCCCTTGAAGCTCTTTCCCTTTTTCCCCTGTCATCAGATAAGAAGGTTTCCCCAAAGCGGGGCCTGTCAGCTCCTCGGGTTGTTTTCAAATGAAAATTTTCAGGAAACTAAGGGGGGATTGAAAATGCTGTAGTTTTTTCACGGGCCTTCCCCTATTGAAATTTCAAATATTTTTAAAAAAATTGATTAAAAAACCCCCAATTTTGAGGATCCCACACAACATTACATTTGGCAAAACCCCTTTAAAAAATCCCCCAAAAATTTTACCTCATTTTTGGAAACTAAAAACCCTTTAAAACCCCTTTAAAACGACCTTAGCCCTATCCATACGCCCAAAGGTCTTTTGGGGGGTTAACGCACCTGGGAAGGGATACGCCCTGAGGATCGCGCGAATCTAAAGCAGAGTTCGCGGCGATGGGCGCAGGGTTAAAGGGATATTACAGCTGACTCCCGCAGCTTTTCCGGGCCCCGACCCCGGATCGCCCCCCGGGGGGGGGGGGAAAAACCCCTAATTATCGGGGCGATGGGGGTCGAAATAACTAAGATAACGCAGGAGGAAAATCGCTTCCTCCTCGTCTCGGGTGGGCGGCAGAAAGCACACGGATCGGGCGATCCTTTGCAGCTCCTGCCTCCTTTCAGGGCACCAGGGGGCAAGAATGCCTTCCGGGGGTTTTCTGTGACGTCAGATGCCCGCCGTGCCCTGTGGGCAGGGCCCGGCATCGGGACTGACAGTTTTTCATAGGAAACCCGTCATAGCAACAAAACTAAGTAAATGATTCCTATTGAATGAGAGATTAAAGATCTCTCATTCCAAAACCCCCATGGGGAAAAGTAAAATAAAAATGTTTTATTCCCCCAAAAAAAAGTTTCCCTTTTAAAGCTTGTAAAGGAAAAATAAAAAATGTATAGCTCTCAAGATAGCGATGCTAAATATTGTTTTACACACTAAAAACAAATTTTTTTTTTTTTTTAAAGTGCTTTCCCAAAATAAAAAAAATTTAAATTTTGGTTTTCGCCATAATGGAGTTTACCCAAAGGTAAAGCTAACTTATCACGGAAAATGCAAAGGGGAACCCCGTTAAAAATACAAATAAAAAACCCCCTATTAGGATTGCAGTTTTTTCTTCACCCTGGCTCCAAAAAAAAGGGTTTTAAAAACAATCAAAAAGCCTTTTCCCCCAAAAATGATACTAAAAAAAAACGTCAACTCATCTTTGCAAAAAACAATCCCTACACCGTCCAAACCAGAAAAATTTTTAAAAAATTTGTCTCTCAAAACTTGGCGATGCAAAAACGTATTTTCCTGGGTTTTAATAAAGGGGTTTTTAAATTTTTTATAAAAGCAGTAAAACTTTAAAAAAATACAAAATTTGGGGATCAGTGTAAAAACGTATTTTCCTGTGGGGTAAAGCACCTTTTCTATAAACCATACAGTGACCGCTTAAAAAAAAAAAAAAAAAAAAACCCCTACCAAAATTGTGTATTTTGTTTTTAAAACATCTCAGGGAAAAAACCCTTTAAAAAAAAGTGGGAAAAATAGCATCATATCACCCCCCTAAAGGGACCCCAAAAAAAATTCAAACTCATTCCGCAAAAAACAAGCCCCTTTTCCCCCGCTCTGCACACAAACAAAATTTTAAAAAAATTATGGCTGGGAGAATAGGGGGAACAAAAAAACCCCAATTTTTTTTTAGACGAAAATTTTTTACGTGTAAAAGTAATTTAAAAAGAAAAAACTATATAAAATCTATTTCAATTTTTAAGGGGTTTCCCACCACCATAGTAAAAATTTTCACATCATTTAACTGCCGGCGAATGCTTAAAATTGAAACCAAAAAAAAACCCCAAAAGACCGAAAATTTCGTTTTTTCCCCCCCTTTTCATTTCCCC
>JAODAL010067112.1:0-17449 GCA_025379985.1 Phyllomedusa bahiana
TCTTCACAATTTCAAAATGGCTCATGGGTCATTTTTTTTAAAATTTTTGGCATTTTGCTGTACATGCAGCTATACTACAGGTCCTATTCTAAAAAATGTTGTTTCTAACAGACATTTGTTCTTCACAATTGTCCAAAGTGGCTCAAGGGTCATGCTTTGAATTTTTGGGGGCATTTTGCTGTGACATGCAGCTATACTACAGGTCCTATTCTAAAAAAATGTTGTTTCTAACAGACATTTGTTCTTCACAATTGTCCAAAGTGGCTCAAGGGTCATGCTTTGAATTTTTGGGGGCATTTTGCTGTGACATGCAGCTATACTACAGGTCCTATTCTAAAAATGTTGGTTCAAACAGACATTTGTTCTTCACAATTGTCAAGAGTGGCTCAAGGGTGATGGTGCTGTCAGAACAGGAATAGTAGGACACTGTTAATGGACACATATTGAAAAATGACTTGTTTTTTGCAAGATCTTTAACATAGCTATCAATCCCTGTATTGAGACAACCCATTTAATACAATGAAAAAAAGAGAAACAAAGGCATGGTGGGATTCCATCCTATTTTAAAAATGTGTTTTCTAGAATTAAACTACTAAAAAACTTGCATGTACAAAATAGCTGGTAAAAAAATTCCCCTGAATTGTACAAGGGAGGTACAGGAAAACTTGACCAGATGTAGGTTATTCAGAGGACATGGAGTATGGAGCACGGACAGAGAACAAAGTACAGAGACAATTTCCTCCAGCACGTTGAGTAAAATGAGAAAAAGAATGCCAAGCAAAAGGGCACTTGGGTGTAACAGGTGCCACCAGTTTTTCCAAGTGGAGCTCAATGGGTCCGCACTCATACGGAGTTGCAAGCGCTACCCAGGTATTGACTGTGTACTGAGGAAGGCTGGAGTTCTCACACTTCCGCTTCCGCACTCTGCTTCAGCACGACAGTTTTTGTTGCTGCGTCATCAGGGCATTTTAACCTGCGTGTTAATAGATGACGGACGCCAGCCTGGGCTCTCACCGCACCCACTGTAACTCCGGCCCTAGGTCATGCTGCGGTCCAGGACAGATATAGTCTATGTCCAGTGAAACTAAAATGGTGGTTGAAATACTCCTTTTTCCGGCACTTTTTAATCTGAGGTCATGCGGGTTTGGGGCTCATGCTGTGGCCCAGGACAGGGACAGTATATGTCCAGTTCAACTAAAATGGTGGTTGAAAGACTCCTTTTTCTGGCACTTTTTAAACTGTGGGTCAGACAGGTTTAATGGTCATTCTGCGGTACAGGACAGATATAGTTAGTGTCAATTTCAAATAAAATGGTGGTTAAAGACTCCTTTTTTGCGCACTTTTTAAATCTGGGGGTCATGCAGGTTTCGGGCTCATCTGCTTTCCAGGACAGGTGATATTCAATGTTCAGTTCAAGTAACATGATGGTTCAAATCATACTGCCTTCTGGCACTTTTTAATTTGTGGGTGATGCAGGTTTAAGGGTCAGGCTGTGGTACAAGACAGGGATAGTGAATGGTCTGTGACTTTTTTTCTGTGACTTTTATAACCTAAGTGTGTTGCCTAAGATGTAGCACGTATCCATTTGACTGTTATGGATGTTAATTTCAGCTTCTCCAGCCTTTTTTGGGTGTAATAATGAAGGTGTTGTTGCTCTCCCATAGACTTTAATGGTAATCGCTCATAATCGATGCTCACTATCGAAAACCTTATCGATAGCGGCCGACTATCGACTATCGATCGATCTCGATAGCCAACGCAATCGCTCAACACTAGTAGTGACCACTAGAAGAGGACACTGCATGCTGTACCGGACAGAGAAAGAAATGGAAGGGAACGACTCATCAGGGAAGACATCATGGAGGTTTGGGCTAGATGGAGAAGAAAAGGAGAAGAAGACAACTCCCATCAGAGATGACGTCTCCTGTGAGTCCCTGCTGTCAGGGGTAATTTTACTTCTATGTTGAATCAGTGCTGTATTCATGTGATGGGGTGATGTGATTGGTGGGTTTGTAGGTTATGTTGGTGTTTATGTGGTGTCAGTGTGGGCTTGTCCCTGATTGTAAAGCAAGTGCACACCTGACTCTGTGACAAAGGGTTTCTCTACACCACTGTTTCTTTCTTTCTTGTGTGTAGGCTGCTTTCACATGGAGCAGCTTTGGTGCATTTTTTGATGCGTTTTTTTGTGCAGAAATGTACAGTATTAACTACTCTGCCTTTCTGCACCAAAAACCCACCAAAAACACATCAAAAATGCACCAAAAGTGCTTCATGTGAAAGCACCTTTATAGTATAGTTTATTTTAGACAGTGGCGAGGTGCGAGAACAAGGTGAATTTTTTAAGCGGATATTGTATGTGGACTGGTGGGGGCTTAGTGCCAGGGCTGATTTTTATTCCCAGTCCAGCCCTGGCAATAGGCTTACTTCACATGCTACACTTTCTCTCCAGAGCTAACTGTGAAGCCTTTCCCCCATCTGCCAATGGAAAATCTGTTGACTGGATTGGTCAGGGGACTCTCATTTGATTTCTGTGCGGCCTCAGAGGCCGTGCTCAGAGGCTACACTAGAAGTGGAGCTGTTAGTTACAGCCCTTTTCTTAGAGCAGCTTTGGTGTTGAAAGCTGGAAACTCCACTCTGAGGCACCAATGCCAAAAGACCTAGCTGCCAACCGGGGAACTGCAGCACCCGGCATCAAAAGAAAGTAATCGCTCGTTAAGGGGTTAACAGACTGCAGAGGTGTTTTTGCGAAAAGTTCTGTGTGTCTAATTACCCTAATGGTAGGGTAAGCCCCATATCACGCCTATTCATCATTTGAAATTGAAGTAAATGTCCCATATCTAATAAAGGACAATTATTTTTGGCTGAATAATAGACAGAATTAAAAATGGTAATTGGATTCTCTTAATGGACTTAATTTTGTCTTCATGTAAGGTGTTCAGTTATCTTCTTTTGTGCTTTGCCAACTTTCATATGTGCAGATGATAACTGATGAGCACTAATTGTATTATTAAATTAGCTGCTAGTATTAATCAGGTCTACATTTTTAAGGACATACAATCTGTATCTACAAGTAACCATAAATTAGCCAGTTGTTCATTTCTTTACTCTTTAGCCACTGTCGTCTGACCATACCTGTGGAAGTTCACTATTCTGAATATGTATATTATCCTTGGTTATTTAGCTAGTGTGTGCAGGCTTTAAGTTATTATTGAGTGTCTGTAAGGGCATCTTGGCTGGTTTTGGGATCATGATGCGGTACAAGATAGCAATAGTCAATGACTGTCCTATTCAGAAAAATCTTGTTTCACATACTCATTTCTTCGTGTTAATTTTATTCTGAGAGTCCATAAGGGCATTTTTGCTGGTTTTGGGGTCAGGCTACTGTAAAAGGGATGCCAGGAGTCCCAATAATGCATTATCCTATCTGGGGCCCTAATCAAAAAGGGGCCATGTTAAAAATAGGAACTAGTAATGGGTGGGGGCCCCATCTGATTTAGCTGCATGGGGCCCTGAAATGGTTAATAGACGACTGACGGCAGTCCTGGCTACCACTGCACCCACTATAACTACGGCCCTGTCAGCTGAACCTCCATGTTCCATGTTGGAATGTTCTTGTTGCCACCACATATAAGACATATTCTTGGGCCCTGGTAAAAAAAAAAGTGATAGGGGTCTCCTGCCAGTTACCATGTGCCATTTCCAATGCCGGTGTCTTTTTATGTGTCAAATGCACCCCGTAGCAGCTGCTACCGCTACCTGCTGTAGCTACGCTGTCTTCATATTTTCAGGTAGTCATTGAAAGTAATGAATTATTTTAGCCTGTGAATTCTTATCTGTGACTCTTAGAGCCAAATTGTCTTCAGCAAGATGTACCACATATGCACTTTAATGTTGTGGATTGTAATTCCATCTTCTCCTCGACATGATTTTCTTCAAAATTTGTAATCGATCTAGAATTTTCTACTGATCGCTCATCACTAGTGTTGAGCGATTAAATCGAAAAAAGTTGAAATCTCCCAGATTTTCACTGAAATCTTGTTTCGGTGATGAAGAGATTGGTTTCCTTAAAATCTTATCAATAATCTCCATCGCAGATTCCAATTGCACCATTTTCAGGGCTTCTTGTAATTTTGGCGGCCAGGAAATCATTGCAGAGCACAGGGGGGGGGGGGGGGATTTGAAGGATATCACCAGTTGGGTGTGTAGGGATCTCATTGGCTGCTGAAATCACATGACCTCATTTTGTCTATGTCACTGCACTTCCTGCTCAGCAGCATTAACTTCCACACAGCGAACAGAATTGATAGCTGTCTCTCTGCTCAGCTTTTTTCAAACCTAGTTAGTATTACTTAGAGTTTTGGAGACAGCTCCAGTACTCTGAACAGCATAGCTATGGGTGGTGGGGGTGGTGCCTGGTTTTGGGGGGGGGGGGGGTGGAAGATCCTGCATCAGACATAGTTCTCCTCTCAAGGCGCTGTGAAATAGCACCAAATTTTATTTCTGCGATGCCAGCAGCCAGCACAGTCTGAGTTATGGGTTTCCCTTTGTTGTGGGGTGCACGTCAGCATTTATATTACTCATGTTTCTCGTCTCAAACCATGGTGAAATAACACCCTATTTTATTTCTACGTTACTAGCAGCCACCACAGTCTGAGTTACGGGTGTCCCTTTAGTCAATTTATTATTGCAAATTTTTATTCTGCCGGTCCATAATGCATTTTTGCTGGTTTTGGGGTCAGGCTACTTTAAAATGGATGCCAGGGGTGCCAATAGGGCAGTATTCCTGTCAAGGGCCCTAATCAAAGAGGTGCCCGGTGATATGTTAAAAATAGGACGTAGTAATGGGTGGGCACCCCATTTGATTTAGCTGCATGTGGCCATGAAAGGTTAATAGATGACTGACGGCAGCCCTGGCTCTCACGGTACCCGCTCTAACTAGGACCCTCCCACTGAACCCCCATGCCCCCTTTGGGGGGATGTTCTTGCACCACCCATAATGACAAGTTTTTGGGGCCCCCTGGGCAAAAAGTGATAGGGCTCCTTGCCATTTCCCATGTCCTTTTCCCAATACCGGTGCTTTTTTTTGTGTAAAAGGGGGCCCCGAGCAGCTTTTACCACTGGGGCTACGCCGCCCTCATGTTTTCGGTTACCTTTTAAAAGGGAATTTAATTATTTTACCCTGTGAATTTTTTTCTGTGACCTTGTAGCCTAATTGTTTTACTAAGATGTACCACGTATCCAGTTACTGTTTTGGTGTTAATTCCATTACCTCACCTTTTTGGGTGTAAAAAGAACCGGTGTTTAATGGGAATTAGAGATGGGCAATTGATTCAAACGAATGGAATTCGTTTAAAATTTCAGGAAAACTTGGGTTCTGAACAAAGTCGAAGTTTGGGTATTCGGGTGAACGAAGTTCTTTTGATTGATAAAAATGGCTGCGATGGCGTTACATGGGGAAAAAGCCTCTGGGGGGAAAGAAGGGCATAGCCGATGAAGTGAGAGATGAAGCCAATGAACCGGGGTTTCTGTACGTCACCGCACTATATAACCCGGGCGCGAGGGGAGTCATACCGCTCTCACGTACTGATTGGGGGGGGGGAAGGTGCTGCCGCACTGCTTGTAAACTCTTACTGAAGAACGATTTTTATACACTTTTTTTTGGGGGGAGTCTCGTTTGTCTCAGAGACGCTTTCTTAAGTTCTTTTTCTGATTTTGGGGGGGTATTGGATCTGAAGTCCAGTGTGCGCCCAAATGCAGCGGCATATACTTTTAATGCATCTGCTCACAACATTGAAAACCAAGGGGGATTTTAGCCTTTTCCTGTTGTATTCATTTAAAGAAACAGGTTTTTAAAATACAAATACCACTTCATTTTTGGCTGCTAAATTCTTTGCGCTTTTTACATCCGGGGTTAATTTAAGCTTGTTCTGCGTTGAAACCCTTTTTCACCCCCAAAAAATACATTTTCCTGTACCTAATCACAAGCGAAGGTTAATTACAATTTTTTTTTTGTTGTGCAGCGTAAAAACCCACCATTGTAACATCTAAAAAGCTCGTATTTGGGGTTCTAAAATTTTTTGGCGAAATTTACATCCTGGTTTTAATTAACGTTTTTTTTTGTGGGGTGACTAAAATAAACCGTCTTTCCCCGCCAAAAAATCATTTTTCCTGTACCTAATTTACAAGCGAAGGTTTTTAAAATTTTTTTCCCCTTTGTGCACGTAGAAAACACCCCTTTGTAACATGCTAAAAGCCGTATTTTGTGGTTTTCCCAAATTGTTTGCACAATTTACTAGGGTTAATTAAGCTTTTGTTTTTTGTTTGGGGTGACAAAAAAAAACCGTCTTTCCCCGCCAAAAATACTTTTTTCCTGTACCTAATTTACAAGCGAAGGTTAATTTACAATTTATTTTTTGTTGTGTAGCGTAAAAACACGCCATTGTAACCGCTACAAACTCGTTTTTGGGATCTCGTTTTTTGGCGCAATTTTTCATCCGGGGGTTATTAACATTATTCTGCAGTTGACCAGTAAAAGAAATTTTTGCTTTTCACCCCACAAAAGAATTCTTTTTCATTTCATATCCAAAGGGTTAAATTTTAACCCTGTTTGTGTTTTATTTTCAGTAAAATCAAAGTTTTTAAAGGCAAACAAGTCTTTTTTTCCTGCCCATTTGTGGAGCGAAAATTTTATATCCAAGGGTTACCCAAAGCTTTTAGGGGTTCATTTGGAGTCAAATACAGGGTGTGTATTTATCATATACAGATATCTTCACAAACATGCTTTTAATTTTTAGAACAAACAGTATGCAACAGAGAAGTGGCAGGCACTACCTGCGAGTGGCGGGGGCACAAACATTCCAGGCCCAGGTCGCAGAACAGAAAGGGGGGACGTCGCACGGGGTCACTGGGTGACCCCACAACTCCCCGCTGTCACTAGCGGCCGTGTGCTGACAAAAAAACCCAAGGGGTCGTGTTTGGTTGACTGGGTCATCCACTTCCTCCAGTGACATCTGCAACCCCAGCCAAGAGTGGGTGGGAAAGTCAACACAACCCTTAGTTGCATGGCCGGGGCGGGTCACGGCCCCCACCCGTCTTCAACCCGCCTCTGTCCCCTCCGGGTTTCCCCCAGCCAGAGATTACTATTGGGGCTGGGGTAGGGCCCCTATTGCAGGATGAACAATTTGAGGAGGGATCAGCAGCTTTGGCAGGAAGAAAATGGGACAATAACCCATTCTTGATTAGGTGGCAAAGAAAATGTGGAGATGGCTGGGAGGGCATGTTGTGAGGGGGCCCTCTCATCCAAGATCGTGATAGGACAGCAGTGACATGAAACACAAAAAAAGATGATGATTAGGGCCACCCACTTGGGAGCCCGGGGGAGGCAAGGGTTCACATCGTCAGGAGAAGGGCGTCAGCTTGCGCGTCAGGGAGGGCGCCCACAAAGTGGGGGTGTGGCGTGAGCGCAGGGGAGCAGCAGTGTGAGGTCGGGGGCCCAAACGGGACGGGTAAAAAAAACCCCTTCCAAGAAAGTAACGGGACAGGGGCTCAGCGAGGCAGCGGGGTAGTAGTCACCAGTGCGGGGAAATTGGGGGTAAAAATCCGATACCGGCGGTGTGGCAGTTCTTTGCTAAGACACCGGAGGGGCGAAAATGGGGAATGTAAATCTGGGGCAGAAAGTGAAGCGTGGCCCGGGAGCTAACGTTGGGACCCGGCCCTGCATCAACAATGCCGTCACCATCGGTGGCCTGGGAGAAAAAGGGTCAATTGATGGTCCATCCGCCCCCGAGCAACAGCGCAGCAGCGCCCAGTGGCACGATGCCCTTGCAGCCACAAGGCTCCACCACCTCTGAGAAGGGGCTTTTCTCTTTGCCACTCCCGGTCCGGCTCCCCCCCCTCGCTACTCATGGCCGCAATCGTTTAGCGGGGGATTGCCAAAAAAACAACATATGGTCCAAAACCCTCCTAATTGGCGCTGACCGGCTCCTGTCCAAGTTGTTGGTACGCAGTCCCCCCTTTCCAATGGGGGACTCCACCGTTCAGGAACAATGGTTTTTGCCCCCAGTGGAGAGTTCCAAAACCCTAAATTATTTTCCAAAAGGCAGTGCCCCCACTTCATAAATATGTAGAATGAAGGTTGGCCAGTCCTTGAGCTTATCGTTTGTTCCAAGGGGCACGGGAGTGGGGCTGGGGCTGTAACTACGGTCAGGGCCCTACAGTCCTTTACGGCACACTGGGTGAATGGGCTTCCCCGCCCCGGCACACCCCAAAACTTGGGCAGGAGCGGCGCTTTTTCCTCCACGTTTTCAAAAATGCGGCTCCTGTGCCAATTCCCCTCCCCCTCCTCCCCACCACCACCATCTTAGCCTCCCAAAATACTGCTCCAACAAACCACATGTGTGGGGGACAGCGGGGTCCAAAACAGTTTACACCTGGCTACCTCGGGACGAAGTCCCCAGGGAGGAAAATGCTCCGCGTCAGCAGCAAAAATCATGTGGGCTTTTTTCCGCCCAAAAAGCAAATCGGAACCTGGTGACGGGCAATGGGGGTAACATGGTGCCGCGCTCACCGTGGAGGGATGGTCCTGCGCCCTGCATGGCCATGTGTTCAATTTGGTTTTGAAAAGGTTCCTGAAGTCTCCACCATCTTAGAAGATTCTGAAAAACCCGGAAACTGTGCATGACTTTATCCAAACCTACAAAGCCAGGAACACCCCTCAGTTGCACCGCAAAGCCTTCCCCAAAAACTCGATATGCGATGTTTTTCCCCTTGGAAATTCCCGCCTGCACAGTTGGAGACGTAGAACAAGAAAAGCCATTAAAGATTTTGATATCCAAGGCGGACAGGAGTACTCCCTGTGTAACTTGATGTCACCAGGGCACTCTCGGCACCCCCGTTTTTTGAGGCCCTTTGGGGGGCCACGTTTTTTGTCCCGTCGCCAGAATTTTTCATCCCACTGCTTCATGTCCCGGGAAAAATCTGAAAAATCTTTTGGAGGGGAGGAGACGGGCGATACCTCTCGCCCCAAAAGAGTCCGGGGGGGGACTGAAATGGGGGAGGGGGGGGAAGGAGGGAGGACATTGGGGCAGAAGCATTTTCTGGTGAAATAGTGGATTTTTTTACCCAGGTGGAGGAGCAGATGGAGGGAGGTAGATGGAGAAAGAGGAAGACAGGCAGATGACCCCCCAAACACCGGGCAGTGTCCCGTGGGATGGGGGCAGGGGGCCCCCCCGAGTCACTTTTGCAGTGGCCCGAAGCTATTTCCTGCTAGTGACAGCCGAAAAATCAGCATCCGGCGAGGGGTGACTTCTGGCTCTCCACCCTATTGGACCCCCGCACTGGTCCAAAATGGGAGCCTTTTTTTCCCCGCTATTTTGAGGGGGGCAAACTCAAATATTAGGGGGAAATCCTAGGGCAGTTGGCCGCTCCCAGTGCGGGATGTCCTCCTCTGAAGCTACCGGGGGGTTTTTAGCGCTATGTACTACTGCCGCGGGCTGGGGGGAAAGGGGGTGGGGTGGAGCAGTACCACCCATCAGCAGCAACAAAGTTGGGTCACTGATGAGCAGCTTGCTTCACCCACCTAGTGATGAGGGCAGTCGCCAGCCGCAGCAGGACCTGGAGCAGACCCTGAACTAACAGGTGATGCCCTACTTGGACAGCACTCTGCCACCCCAGTTAGAAGATCCGCTGGGACTACTGGGCAGCCAAACTGGATGTGTGGCCGCAACTTCCCGAGTTTGCAGTGGAGAAGCTGTCCTGCCTGGCCAGTAGTGTGGCCTCAGAGCGGGGGTTCAGTGCGGCGGGGGCCATCGTTACCCCAAGGAGAACCCCCGTGTCCACCGGACAAGTGGAACAACTGACCTTTGTCAAGATGAATCAGGCGTGGAATGGCCAGGATTTCCACACACCAATGCCTTAGGCGTCAGACTACATCAGCCATGACGCCTCACCCAAACTGTGAGAAATGAGTCTGGGTTCAAACTACCTGCCTCAGCCACTATTCTTATGCCGCCACCCGCCTGATGCCACACATCTGCTGACAGTTTCTCGATCTGCCTACCACCATCTTTACCAGGGACTGGTATTGCAACCCACCTCCACACTCTGTCATTGTGCCTCTGTCTGACCTCATGCTGCTGTTGTTGCTGGTGCCATGACATCCACACTGTGTCATTGTGCCACTCTCTGACCTCATGCTGTTGCTCCTGCCGCCAAACCTCCCCCCTCTGTCATTGTGCCACTCTGTGGCCTACTCCAGTTTTTTCCACCTCCAGAATGTGATTGTGCCACTGTCTGACCTCATGCTGCTGCGTGGCTGCTGCCATGACCTAGACACTGTGTCATTGTGCCACTCTGAGGCCTTTTCCTGTTTTTGCCACCTCCAGAATGTCATTGTGCCACTGTCTGACCTCATGCTGCTGCCACCGTCACCTCCACTCTCTGTCATTGTGCCACTCTGTGGCCTACTCCAGTTTTTGCCACCTCAAGAATGTCATTGTGCCACTGTCTGACCTCATGATGCTGCCGCCGTCACCTCCCACTCTCTGTCATTTTGCCACTCTGTGGCCTACTACAGTTTTGCCACCTCCAGAATGTCATTGTGCCACTTTCTGACCTCATGCTGCTGCTGCCGTGACCTACACACTGTGTCATTGTGCCCCTGTCTGACCCCATGCTGCTGCTGTGGCTGCTGCCGTGACCTTTCACACTCTGTCATTGTGCCACTGTCTGACCTCATGCTGCTGCTGTGGCTGCTGCCGTGACCTACACACTGTGTCATTGTGCCACTCTATGGTCTACTCCTGTTTTTGCCACCTCCAGAATGTCATTGTGCCACTGTCTGACCTCATGCCTGCTGCTGTGGCTGCCCGCCGTGACCTACACACTGTGTCATTGTGCCACTGTCTGACCTAATGCTGCTGTGTGGCTGCTGCCCCTGACCTACAAACTGTGTCATTGTGCCCAATGTCTGACCTCATGCTGCTGCTGCTGTTGATGCCGTCAAAATCCCACTTGTTCATTGTGCCCCTCTTTGGCCTATTTCCCGTTTTGCCACCTCCAAATGTCCCTTGTGCCACTCTCTGACCTCATGCTGCTGACACCGTCACCTCCACTCTCTGTCATTGTGCCACTCTGTGGCCTACTCCAGTTTTTGCCACCTACAGAATGTCATTGTGCCACTCTCTGACCTCATGCTGCTGCCGCTGTCACCTCAACTCTCTGTCATTGTGCCACTCTGTGGCCTACTCCAGTTTTTGCCACCTCCAGAATGTCATTGTTCCACTGTCTGACCTCATGCTGCTGCCGCCGTCACCTCCACTCTCTGTCATTGTGCCACTCTGTGGCCTACTCCAGTTTTAGCCACCCCCAGAATGTCATTGTGCCACTGTCTGACCTCATGCTGCTGCCGCCGTCACCTCCACTCGCTGTCAGTGTGCCCCTCTTTTGGCCTACTACTGTTTTTGGGCCCCCTCCAGAATGTCATTGTGCCACTTTTGACCTCATGTGCTGCTGCCGTGACTTACACACTGTGTTTGTGCCACCTGTCTGACCTCATGTGCTTTCTGTGGCTGCTGCCGTGACCTAACATTGTGTCATTGTGCCACTCTAGGTCTCTACTCCTGTTTTTTTTTCCCACCTCCAGAATGTCATTGTGCCACTGTCTGACCTCATGCTGCTGCTGTGGCTGCTGCCGTGACCTACACACTGTGTCATTGTGCCACTGTCTGACCTAATGCTGCTGCTGTGGCTGCTGCCGTGACCTACACACTGTGTCATTGTGCCACTGTCTGACCTCATGCTGCTGCTGCTGTTGATGCCGTCAACTCAACACTGTGTCATTGTGCCACTCTTTGGCCTATTTCTTTTTTTGCCACGTCCAGATTGTATTTGTGACACTGTCTGACCTCATGCTGCTGCCACCGTCACCTCCACTCTCTGTCATTGTGCCACTCTGTGGCCTACTCCAGTTTTTGCCACCTACAGAATGTCATTGTACCACTCTCTGACCACATGCTGCTGCCGCTGTCACCTTAACTCTCTGTCATTGTGCCACTCTGTGGCCTACTCCAGTTTTTGTCACCTCCAGAATGTCATTGTGCCACTGTCTGACCTCATCTCTGCTGCCTCTGTCACCTCCACTCTCTGTCATTGTGCCACTCTGTGGCCTACTCCAGTTTTTGCCACCTCCAGAATGTCATTGTGCCACTGCCTGACCTCATGTGCTGCCGCCGTCACCTCCACACGCTGTCAATGTGCCCCTCTGTGGCCTACTACTGTTTTGCCACCTCCAGAATGTCATTGTGCCACTTTCTGACCTCATGCTGCTGCTGCCGTGACCTACACACTGTGTCATTGTGCTATGTCTGACCTCATGCTGCTGCTGTGGCTGCTGCCGTTGACCTACACACTCTGTCATTTTGCCACTGTCTGACCTGTCTGTGCTGCTGTTGCTGCTGCCGTGACCTACACACTGTGTCATTGTGCCACTCTGTGATCTACTCCTGTTTTTGCCACCTCCAGAATGTCATTGTGCCACTGTCTGACCTCATGCTGCTGCTGTGGCTGCTGCCGTGACCTACACATTGTTTTCATTGTGGCCACTGTCTGACCTCATGCTGCTGCTGTGGCTGCTGCCGTGACCTACACACTGTGTCATGGTGGGCCCCTGTTAACCCCATTTCTGCTGCTGTGGCTGCTGCCGTGACCTACACACTCTGTCATTGTGCCACTGTCTGACCTCATGCTGCTGCTGTGGCTACTGCCGTGACCTACACACTGTGTCACTGTGCCACTGTCTGACCTCATGCTGCTGCTTTGGCTGCTGCCGTGACCTACACACTCTGTCATTGTTCCACTGTCTGACCTCATGCTGCTGCTGCTGTTGATGCCATCAACTCCACACGGTGTCATTGTGCCACTCTTTGGCCTATTCCTGTTTTTGCCACCTCCAGAATGTCATTGTGCCACTGTCTGACCTCATGCTGCTGCCGCCGTCACCTCCACTCTCATTCATTGTGCCACTCAGTGGACTACTACTGTTTTTGCCACTACAGAATGTCATTGTGCCACTCTCTGACCTCATGCTGCTGCCCCCTGTCACCTCAGCTCTCTGTCATTGTGCCCCTCTGTGGCCTACTCCAGTATTTGCCATCTCCAGAATGTCCGTGTGTCACTGTCTGACCACATGCTGCTGCCGCCGTCACCTCCACTCTCTGTCATTGTGCCACTCTGTGGCCTACTCCAGTTTTTTCCACCTCCAGAATGTCATTGTGCCACTGTCTGACCTCATGCTGCTGCCGCCGTCACCTCCACTCTCTGTCATTGTGCCACTCTGTGGCCTACTACTGTTTTGCCACCTCCAGAATGTCATTGTGCCACTTTCTGACCTCATGCTGCTGCTGCCGTGACCTACACACTGTGTCATTGTGCCACTGTCTGACCTCATGCTGCTGCTGTGGCTGCTGCCGTGACCTACACATTGTGTCATTGTGCTACTGCTGACCCATGCTGCTGCTGTGGCTGCTGCCAGTGACCTACACACTGTGTCATTGTGCCACTCTGTGGTCTACTCCTGTTTTGCCACCTCCCGAATGTCATTGTGCCACTGTCTGGGCCTCATGCTGCTGCTGTGGCTGCTTTCCGTGACCTACACATTTTGTCATTGTGAGACTGTCTGACCTCATGCTGCTGCTGTGGCTGCTGCTGTGACCTACACACTGTGTCATTGTGCCCCTGTCTGTCCTCATACTGCTGCTGTGGCTGCTGCCGTGACCTACACACTGTGTCATTTTGTGCCACTGTCTGACCTCATGCTGCTGCTGTGGCTGCTGCCGTGACCTACAACACTTTTGTCATTGTGCCACTGTCTGACCTCCTGCTGCTGCTGTGGCT
Organism: Phyllomedusa bahiana; assembly: GCA_025379985.1. Lineage (NCBI taxonomy): Eukaryota > Metazoa > Chordata > Amphibia > Anura > Hylidae > Phyllomedusa > Phyllomedusa bahiana. The sequence continues at coordinate 13,891 of JAODAL010067112.1, forward strand.
GCTGCCGGGAAACCCACCCCACTGGGTCATTTTTCACACTCTGTGGCCTACTACTGTTTTTGCCACCTTCAGAATGTCATTGTGCCACTGTCTGACCTCATGCTGCTGCTGTCTCTGCTGCCGTGAAATCCACACTGTGTCATTGTGCCACTGTCTGACCTCATGCTGCTGCCGCCATCACCTCCTCTCTCTGTCATTGTGCCACTCTGTGGCCTACTACTGTTTTGCCACCTCCAGAATGTCATTGTGCCACTCTATGACCTCATGCTGCTGCCGTGGCTGCTGCCGTGACCTACACACTGTGTCATTGTGCCACTGTCTGACCTCATGCTGCTGCTGTGGCTGCTGCCGTGACCTACACACTCTGTCATTGTGCCACTGTCTAACCTCATACTGCTGCTGTGGCTTCTGCCGTGACCTACACACTGTGTCTTTGTCCCACACTGTGGCCTACTCCTGTTTTTGCCACCTCCAGAATGTCATTGTGCCACTGTCTGACCTCATGCTGCTGCTGCCGTGACCTGTCATTGTGCCCCTGTCTGACCTCATTCTGCTGCTGTGGCTGCTGCTGTGACCTACACACTCTGTCGTTGTGCCACTGTCTGACCTCATGCTGCTGCTGCTGTTGTTGCCGTCAACTCCACACTGTGTCATTGTGCCACTCTTTGGCCTACTCCTGTTTTTGCCACCTCCAGATTGTCATTGTGCCACTCTCTGACCTCATGCTGCTGCGGCTGCCGCCGTCACCTCCACACTTTGTCACTGATGTTGCCACCTGAGTCCTCAGCTTGTTTTTTTCCAGCTGTCGCTGCCATGACTTTATCCGGCTACATTTCCCCTTCAGTTTTTTGGTCAGTTTTGCCCTCTTAAGTGCCCAGGGGATTTTAGAATGAAGCGATTCTAAGAGCGGTGGCAGTCATGTACGTGTCATACTAAAACACAACATTGTATGAAGACCAAACCAAGCTCCCTCTGCATATTTAAGCATGGCACAACGTTCTACAGCACCCTGCAGGCTCTGTGCAGCCTTGAAATAGCTGTTTTTTAACGTGATTCGTCCCGAAGTAATTCGGAACGAAGTTATTTTTGTCTGGAAATTCGGCGAAGTGAGCGAACCGAATTTCGAGAAATTCGCCCATCTCTAATGGAAATCAGAAATTAATCCCAATCGAGGATTGAAAATAGGCGAGATGCTTCCCCAAAATCTGGAATCAACTCAATGCAGATTATTGGCCGAATCGTTCATCACTACTCATCACTAATAATGATTTAGTATGAGTATCTGCTAATTGATATATGTGCCTATTAAATGGTATGTTCACATGACACTATTACTTTGTGCATTAGCAGTTGTTTGAATGATCTGTTATTGGCAGAGGTCTAATATTATGCAAAGAAGATACTGACACTATTGTTAAGTTTCATCTTAAATGGATTAGGTGTGTTCTTTCACCACTGCATTAAGATTTGTATTATTTTCGGTTTTCTTGTCTCTTTTTATTGGGGGTGGGGTGTTGACTGTAATGCTGGACCTTTATATTGGACTTTTCTAGACCTGGTTGCCTGATCAAATACATTCTTGGGTAAGATTTCAATTGTAAGTTGTCTGTCTGTGCTTTTTTGAATAAAGATATTCTTTTGTACAGCATACAGCTCACCCGCATATGTGGTACAACTCTAACTCCTTGTACATGTTGGTTGTTTGAGGTATTGCGGGTTGAAGTTGTCAGATGTCAGTCCCTACCCACTCTTAAATGTGATAGTGGGATGAAACATTTAACACTTTCGTTATGTGTAGCAATAGCATGGTCACTTTTATGCTCATGTGCATATTTACAAACAATTTCAACAACTTCTGACATATTTGCACTTTTAGGCCTCGTTCACACGCCGGATTTGGCCGCGGGTTCGGCCAATCCTCGTCCTGACCTCGCCACAAACTTGCGTATCCTGACGCGGGTTTGCGGCACGGGCGCTGGGCATAGTCGCGGCGCAAGTGGGGCGTGGTTTGGGGCGCAGCCTGCGGCGAGGGTTTTGCCCCATGCAAATAAGTAGGCAGGGGGAATACCGCGCCGCCAGCTGCGGCCCAACCGCGGCGATACCCGCGGCAACACCGCGTGGCCGCCGCGCTGAGGACTCCCTTTCAAGAATTGACAGGAGAGTTCTCAAAGACGCGCAGCAAGGCCACGGCCAAACCCGCGGCGTGTGAATATTAACGCAGTTTCCCATAGGAAACCATGTTAATAAACTGTGCGCGATTTGGACTTGGTTTTGGCCACGGAAACCGTTTCAGAACCCATGGCCATAAACTCGTTCAAATCCGTCAAATGAAATGAAAACAGTTTGTTGTTGACTTTTCTAGTGTTTGATTACTAGCATTAGGGAACTTTCACACAGCACAGTTTTGGTGCAGTTTTAACCATACTCCAATTAAACTGCCTTTATTACTAGCAGGCTTCTTTCACTTATCTAAACTGTTTGGAAAGTGACTAATCAATTAGTGAGGTTTTAGGTGGGGAATTGCGGATGATTGGTGGATTACTCGTGTGGTGCACTGGCAATTAAATAACTGACAGACAACAGCAGCTCCGGGTAAACTTCAGGCTTTAACTCATGGCACTGGTACTTGTGAGCGTAGACAAAAGAAACAAAGGGGAGGGAAGATGGCGCTCTATAGTGAAGATACGTCTGGAAGTGAATAAAAAGCAGACAAATATCGGTAATCCTCTCACCTGCAGGTGTTGTGCTGGTATTTTAGAGGCACAACGCTCATAAGAATTTTGTTGGCTATATTAAGCCACAAGGACAGCAGCCGCGTGGTCCAAACCCCTGTAGAATAATCCTCTGGGAACAATCGGGGAACAATAATATAGAAAAAAATAGAACCGGGCGCTCGTCCACAAACGAATTCCTCGTGCAGGCAGTGGCGTAGATATAAAAGAGATTTATTTAAATAAGAACAATAAAATGCATAACGCGTTTCGTGTCATAAAGACACTTCCTCAGATGCTGGGTTATTACACACGGTACAAGGGAAACAATACCTGTTTATATACTTAGTAACACAGCATGTGATTGGTGTTTCCTATTCAGACCAATCACCTTTATTGTTAAAGGAAGGTATCAGAGTTGGGAAAACCTATAACATTGTTTCAAAGTATGCGTTAAAATAGAAATAGATCCCATTGGTCTGTAGACTAGCAGCGGGATATTCGTACTGACCAATGAAAGAAAAAAGCTGCTTGGTTACACTGATGCTTTGTGAAAACCTCTAAGCCAATCCTGAAAGAAGCAATTTACAGAACAAAAATAGGTGCATCTAAAAGAAAAAAAATAAATAAATCACATAGAACAAACCAGAAATTCTAATCTATGCAGCATTCCAAAATGAAAACATCCAGATAGATGTGCGAAGTTACAGGCACATCTATAAATGCAGAAAACTATAAATGTCATAAGGACTAGAAGTGGTGATAGAAGTAGGAAACCTGGTGTGATGATGGTCATATAGTGGAGCGTGATCATCAAGGCCGCTCTATTTCCGAGGAATTTTTCTGCT
>JAODAL010067113.1:0-17449 GCA_025379985.1 Phyllomedusa bahiana
AAAAAAAAAATACATTGTGTGAACCTGGTGTAAGCAGGTAAGTCAAAGACCTATCTGAAGATCTCATACTTTTGTTAACCCCTTTAGCCGAATGCCTGAAAAGTAGTTAATGACCAGAACTTTTTTTAGTTTTTGCCTCCTTGCGTTTCAACAGTTGTTATTTTTTTATTTTTTTCAATTATGCAGTTGTATGAGGCCTCGTTTTATTCGAGTCAAGTTGAACTTTATGGGGGACTAGTTTAAGTTCACTTATAAATAATTGCAGTATTTTTCTTTTTTTTTTTCTTTCTTTTTTTTTTTACACCATTCACATTTCACACTTAATAACTTGTTAGATTAATTCTACAGGTTATTATGGTCGTGTGGATACCAAATATGTTTACGTTTTTTGGTGCATGTAATTAATGCACAATTATTGTTTTATTAAAATTTTTTTTTTTTTTTATTTTTTACACTTTTTTTACACTTTTTATTTTTTTTTTTTAACTTTTTTTCACTACTATGAAGGGAGAACTGTTTTACATTTTTTAATTTTTTTTTTTTTACACTTAGTAATGTATTAGCATATTCACATATGCTAATACATTCTAATCTGTGTCAGTCTGACACAAGCAGTGATTAGGACAGCACAAAGAGCTCTGTCAGGTCACCCGGTGTTCCGATCACCCGACAGAGCAGGGGAACCCTTTGATTGCACTGTGGTAACGCACTGCCGCAATCAAAGGGTAAAGCACCGGGTTGCGGAGGTTTCCTCCACTCCCCGGTGCCCGCATGGGATGCTCTGGGATCGGGGCTGTATAGTACAGCCCCGATCCCAGTACAATTGCGGCGCCGCAAACCCCCATGTCTGCAGCGACGTCTAAAGACGTCGCTGCAGACGAACGACCCGCACCAGCCGACGTCTAAAGTCGGCGGGAGGTCGTTAAGGGGTTAATGAGCTTATGAGCCATTGTTTGTGCGGCCGTTCATCAGTTGGCCGTGAAATCAGATTAATGATGCCTTTCAAAGAATGGCAATAAGTTGATCAAATCTTTTAATACCAAATATTATCCCATGTACTAGGGGCCTTATCTGTGTCCACCTAGTCAGTTGCATAGCTTAGCAGTATGTGGATGTGTCAGGTAAGGAATCTGGTAAATCAAGTAACATTCTGTACTTTAATAGTCCGGATAACATTCACATATTATCTCTTTTATCCACAGCGTAAGAATCAGAGAATATCAGCAGCTGATGGCTTTTATTTTTGCCATTGATGAAATTAACAGGAGCTCAGATCTTCTTCCTAATGTCACCCTGGGTTATCTTGTCTTTGACTCTTGTGGACATATCAATAAAGTTATTAAAGATGTTCTGTATATAATGTCCAGAGACAAGTATGGAATAACAGTGCCAAACTATTCATGTAGGAAACATGGGAATCTGACAGGCTACATCGGAGATCTCGATTCTTCCACTACAAGCCCGATGGCACAAATACTGAATTTTTTTGGATATACCCAGGTAAGTGTCATTATTTCCTAGAACATTATAGGGCTGTTCCCACCATAGAGTTTGATGGCATATTGCTAGGATATGGCAATAAAGCCTGATAGGTACATGTCCTACCTGTGAGACCGACTTCTATCTCAGGAATGGGCCCTTAAGGGTTTCGAGAGCCGGTCACGCTGACACAAGACTCTTTACTCTGTTCTAAGAGTTTTGAGTATGGGCAACACATTACTTCCCTGTACTGGGAACTCCCATAGACCAGAACGGAGAGACATGCGCAGAGAGACCGGCTTTCCATTCTGAGCCAACACTTTCAGTGGCCCATTCCCAAGATAGGTGCAGGTCCTAGATGTAGGACCCGTAACTGTCAGACATTGATTGCATATCTAATATCCTTTCGACATGCCATGAAATTCTATGGAGGAAACATTCCTTTAAATATAACTGAAATATTTCTTCTTCTTGCTCTACAAGTCCTTTGAACCGTGGTTCCTACAGTCATTTAATTCCAATAATAATTATATATTTGGTATCCACAAATGTCCTCCCGACCCAAAATTATGTATTTGAAATTCTGCTGCCATATTTGCAATGGTTCTGAAATAGGAAAAAAATGTGTATTTTAATGATGGTCAATGAGCCATTGATAGCTAAACTTCTTTATTTCCGTGGCATATACGGGTCATCGGGGTTTCTTTTTTCATTAAGATTTTTGGGCTCATTCTTTAGTACAGCAACTGTATTTAAAGTTTATGATGTCACAGCCAGTATTGACTATAAGCCCAGCAATGCTTTGGAGTGCTTATTTTTCTTTCACCTATGTCAGTGGCACTGCACAAACCCAGGTAATATCTGAATTATTCCCTCCCATCCTCAATGCATATATCCCTGCCCTGTGTAGCAGCATGCCATCCCTTTATTTCCTGGATACCCCTTTGACAATAGGGGCGGTGTGGCTCAGATTTTTGGGTTTGTTTTAGGGGTGGGAAAAGGAATTCAATCCCTACCCTGTTATCCTTTCCCCATTTAATTGTTACAAGCCATGTTGTGTGTTCCCACCCATGATGAACGTTATTTAACCCCTTTTGAAGGGGCCCCGACCCTTTCTTTTCTGATGGGTTTCTGCAGGGGAAAATTTTGGTTTTATATATGGGTCTTTGTTTTTATAGAGGCCATTCAAATTTTTAAAGCCTTTTTTAAAAACCAGAATTATAACCTGTTTCCGTGGGTCATTTAAAACCGAGGCGAAAACCCAAAACCCGTTGGGGCCGAGTGGGGAAAATCCCAAAAAAAGGCCCCCGGGCCCTAAATTTCAGGCGCTTTTTAGGGTTTTACTACAACCCAACTTGGCCGGTAGAACCCCCTTTTTAAATTGGTCTGCCTTTTTCCGCAGTTTTGGTTAGTTTTGCTGTTTCTTCCGGGAATAAAAAGTGTACAAATCATACGGTTGGGGGGTGGGGACAATCTCCCAAACACCCCCACCCTTTTCAGGGGACAATTTGAAAGTGCCGCGGGGGGGTGCCAAATGCACCTACTTTTTGGGGTGGGTTTGCTATACATCTAGAAACAGGGTTTGGTCAGTTTTTTGGGCTCAAAGGACAAACCCGAAACTGGTCCAAACCCCTACACATGTTTTTCCCAAAGGGGCCCCATATTTAAGTGAAATTAGTTTTTTTATTTCTTTTTTCATTAAAAAGTGTTTTTTTAAAAAAAACATCAAACTCTTTTAATTCCCTAAATCTTTAAAAAATTGTTTTGTATTTGCAGGGTAGCTATGGGGGCCCCCGGGGCCCCCCTTCTGAGCAAAAGGTTTTTCGATCCCCAATTTTTTTTTTGCACCCTTTAAGAATTTCAGGTTAACACATTAGCGGTTTCAAAATTATTCAAAACTTTTTGGGTGGAAAGGGGGGGAAACATTTAAAATTTAAGTGAGACCCCGGAGAAAAGGGAAAATTTCAAACTGGTGAGGAGTTTTTTGTAAATCTGGAAATTTGTATTTAATTTACACTTAACGTTTTTCTTAAAAGGGCCTTTCAGAAGGAACGCTACCCAAAGTAAGAACCCAATTGGGTGAGGGTCCCTCATATTTTTGGAAAAAATTAACCCCAAAAATTTTTTTAAAATTTCTTTGGGAAATTTTTTTTTTCCCCTGTTTTTTCAAAAAAAAAACATTTATCCTTCTCAATTTACTCAAATCCCAAAAAAATTGTCCTTTCCAAAAACTTGGGGGGAGTTTATTGGAAAAGCACTTTTTCTTGCTTCCCCCGATGCGGTTTTTTTTTTCTGTTATCAAGGTTTTTTTATTTCAATTTTATTCCCCCTTAACCAAACCCGTGATAAGTTTCTTGAAAACATCTGGATGGGACCCGTTTTAGGGGGCCTATCGGGGTTTTGGTAAGAAATTTTCCCTTTTCTCAAGAGTTCTGGTCCCTTTATTTTTTATAAAATGTAGGGACAGGGAAAATTTTTTAGAAACTCAAGAAATTTTTCTGGATATTTTAGCCCAAATTACAAAACATGGCTTTCGGTCAGGACTAGGCACAAGCCCGCATGCTTGGATAGGGGTCTGAATGTGATTGGGGGAAAAAATATAAAAAACGTTTCAATTTCAACACAAAGTGAGTGAAGTATAAGACTAATGAAAAGAAGCAAATATTCCTCCATGTTTTTAAATAGCAGGAACTCCTCGCCATTCGTTTCTTTACTTTTTAGGTCAGAAATTGTTTTATGAGTCTTTGGTGTCTGTATTTTTTTGGAGTGGTTAGCATCACAATTTCTCTGGATTCTTCCGGGTGCGCACCTGGAGCTCATTAGTGTACATTGGTCTTTTCTTGTTCTGTTGTGTTTATTACTTTCCAATTTCTGGAGTGTTTCCATATGTGGAATCTGCCCACTGTCCATTTGCTGAATCGTTCCAGTGGTGAGTACGGATGAGCGTTACTATCGGCAAAAGTTGAAATCGGCACGATTTTTACGTTTATCGGACTTTCCCCATGACGCAATAGTTTCTGTGAATTTTGACAGAAAATTACAAGTGATTCCTGTAATTTTGGCCATCAGCCAATGAGAGATGAGCATAGAGTAGGGTGAGTGGAGTATACGACGTCAGCTGTGGGCGGTGTATGGATCTCATAGGCTGCAAAAATCACATGACCTCGTTGTATGTATACAACTGCATTTCCTGTTCAGCCACATATCTCACTGATCTGACTACAGAGCAACACGTATCACTGCCTGTCCCAATAACTGTTGTCACAGCTCAGAGAGGCAATCTTCTTTTATACAGAAAACCATCCTATTAGTTGTGAAGCTTAGGATATAGTTAGATTAGAGAATTGAAGTTCTGATTTAGTTAGAGACAGACTTGTAAAGAAATCTAGTGCTGTGTGCAGCCGAGGGGGGTGGAGGTGGGGAGGGGGTGGGGGCGGAAAGGAGGCTGTATATTGTGCAGCCTGGTCTCTCCTATCCTGAACTCACATGGAAATAGCATTTTTTTTAACACTTTTTGGACAGCAGATCTCCTACCTAAGGTGAAATTGTCCCTTTTGTTTTTGCATTTCTATTGGTGTCTGTGCATCCCAGTTTTTTTCCAATAGCCCCCTTATACGCAAATTGTTTTACAGATATTTCATAGTAACTGCCAACTGTTGCCAGTGGTGGCAAAACCGCCATATGTAATCCATATAACCGTCCAATAATTCTTTTTCACTCAGTGCGTCTCAGTTTGGTGCTAATCATGCACTTGTACGATAGTTTGTTGAAAACTATCAATTGCTAGTCCTACTGGGCAGTTGTAAATCTCAGGGACTGAAGGAAGAACACTGTTGATTTGGTGTTACAGTTCTTCCACTAGACCGCATTTCACAGATATTTGATAGAAACAATTCTGTTTCTAATCCTAGTTGGCTGTTGGAAATTAGCGGGGTTTAAGAATAGCTGTGATTTGCCGTCTTTCAATAAGAGTCTGTGAAAAACTCTTCCATACATTTTAAATTGTTATCTTTCTGAACATGGAGCGAACTGCAGGTTATAAGCGAGCAAAGAGGGGTGTAGTACATGGAGGTAGAGGTACGAGAGAAGGTGCTCCTTCCAGTGTTGGCGACAACAGGCAAGCCAGCATATCGTCGGTTGCAGAACCGTCAGGTCATCATCATAATTGGCAGCATCTGTAAAACATGAAGCGAAGGCAGCCCAAATGTCAACTCATGTACCCAACACTGTGGATAACCCATTTTCTGAAGACCTCTTTGATGACATAATGCAGTTGGGGTCACAAGGCATTTTAAAAGATCAAGAGGCAAAAGAGGATTATTTATTCTGCTCTGACGCCCAATCGCTGATGCCATCAGAGGAGGAGAAGGAAGCCGGTCAGTCGCCACAAATCTCCAGCTGTCGGCAATGCCTCGCAGTGCCTGTTGCTTGTAGCCCGCAGCTCCAGGATGTAGAATGTCAGGATGAGGAAGACACCTGTGCTGATGATGATGATGATGACAATGCGGATCCAATGTGGTCTTTTCAGCAGTATCTGCTTGCGAGCGCTTTTTTACTGGACGAGGAGGAAGACGATGGGTTGTGTCAGTACGGGTCCCGCCTCAAAATGGGAAAGGGCGGTCGCACAAGTCCGCTGAGATTATTATGCCAACCGTGATCAGCAGAAACAATGCTCCTTGCTTATCGCCGTCGAAAAGGTCCAGGACCTCTGAAGCCTAGGCCTTTTTCAATCAAGCCTCAGATTTGCCCAGCGATGTCGTATGCCGCATTTGCCATAAACACATCAGTAGAGGGAAGAATATTAAGTGTTTTACCACCACCAACATGTCTAGTTACATGCAGAGAATGCATGAGTAGAAACGGAGGGAACACTTGGCTAGAAAAGGCCAAACCGGTCCTGGGCTTCCAACCACTGTCACACTCTCTGTCTCCGCTTTCTCCTCCTCTGCCATTTTTAAGAACAAGCGTTCTTCTGCTGCCCATGTCCCTCAGCAGCATGAGCAAGGATCAGCTTCCGCTTCAGCCGTCACCCGAGTACCACCAGCACCACCAGAAACACAGGCTACACCTTCTCCTTCCACGAGTTTCATCTGCACGCCGTACAGCGGCCAGTCTAGCAGCCAGGTGTGGGAGCAGAAAAAACACTTTAACCCAAACCATCCCAAAGCCAAAAGCCTGAAAGGCGGCATTGCCAGACTTTTGGCCTTGGTAATGTTGCCTTTCCGTCTGCGGGACACAGATGGGTTCCGCCACGTTATGGAAATGAAATGCCTGCTCGGCATCTGGTAATGGGAGCAGGCATTTCTTTTCCAGAAAAGCCATCCCTGCCCTGGCCAGCTACATGTCAACTAAAATCTCCAGCTCGTTGTCTGCATCTGTGTCCAGCAAAGTCCATCTGACCACCGATACATGGACTAGTAAGCACGGCCAAGTCCACTATATCTCTGTGTGAATGGCTGTTTCTGGTGATGACGGTAGCTCTCAGGCTCGGTGCACGCTCTTAAAAACCGCAGGAATGGTGCAGGGTTCTTTCCCCCAAGCTCCACGGGAAGCATCACATGCCCAGAGAAACGAGACAATGTTGAAATTGATATGTCTTGAAGACCGTCAACATACCAGTCAAGAGCTGTGGACGGCTTTGCGCAACGAGACCGAGCGGTGGCAAGAACCTTGTGCCAGGCAAGGTGGTGTGCGATAACGGGCGAAATCTCCTGGCCGCCCTTAGGATCGGTATGCTGGAGCACATGCCTTGCCTGGCTAACGTCATGAACCTCGTCGTCCAGAAATTTCTAAAGCACTACCCGGGTCTCGACTGCCTGCTGAGAAAGGCTCTAGGTCTGAGCTAACAATTCCGCCGTTCGCACCCTGCTTCTTCCCGACTGGCTGCGTTACAGCGTCAGCTTAGCCTTCCTGTCAACCGTCTCATTGTTGACGTGGCAACACGCTGGAATTCTACCCTCCACATGCTCCAGCGGTTGTGGAAGCAGCGCAATGCCATTACGCAGTTTGAAGTGACACATGGCTTGACAGGCAGCGGTGCGTACCTCGGGATGTTGAGCCACCGAGAATAGAGGCAGGTGAAAGAGCTCAGCACCACCCTTGCGAGTTTTGAAGAAGTCACCAAAGTGGTCAGTGCGGACAATGCTCTTGTCAGCATGAGCATTGTGGTGATCTTAGTCCTGGAACAAGTGTTGGTCACTCTGAAACAGCAGGTCCCACCAGCAACGGAGGAGAAGACGGACACAGATGCGGACACAGAGCATTACTCTCCATCGAATCCAGAAGGCCCGACAGTTTCACATCTTTATCGGTCTTCGTTAGGCGGTGGCGCAAGGCGGCACTTCAGCTCTCAGGGTCCATCATCTGAGGCAAGTCAGGGCTGTGTTAAAGCTAAGGCGGAGGAAGCAGAGGAGGAGGATAAGGTATTTCTGGACACCGATGTTACCGATGTCCCTGCCTTGGAAAGAGGTTGGCATGGATTTGAGGCGGAGGAGGAAGATGAAGAAGATCAGTTTTCTAGTGCCCCTCGACCCAGAGACTTTGAAAATCAAGGCTCCATCTTTCACATGAGTGCTTAGATGCTCCATTTCCTCCAACATCATCCTCGCATTAAGGCCATCAAAATGAACAACAGTTACTGGGTGGCCACCTTCCTCGATCCCCGGTACAAAGCGAAACTCAGCACTTTCCATCCACCCACCCAAATTGAGAGTAAAATGCAGGAAATGGAGACCTTGCCGATTGATCAACTGGAGACATCTGTTCCGTCTGCTTCATGTTCTTCAAATGTCACGGTGGAACAAAGTCAGCAACGTGACAGTAGTAGAGTGCCAAGTAGCCGTAGGGGCAGCAGCAGCAGCTAGCATTGTGGCAGATGCCTAAAGGGTGACCTCTGGCAATCCTTATTTACCTCTTCACCAACGCATGTAATGCAGGGCACACATACAACACACAGAGACCAGCTTAAGATCATGGTGCACGACTATCTGCGTCTCAACACTGATGTTTTTGTATGTGTTCCGGACCCAATAGACTTCTGGGTATCCAAAATGGACGAATGGCCCGAGCTGGCTCGCCACGCCATAGAGGTGTTGTCCTGCCCAGCAGCCAGCGTCATATCTGAGCGGACCTTCAGCACAGCTGGAGGAGTCATTACAGACAAACGCATCCTGCTTTCCACTGATAATGTGGATCGTTTGACTTTCATCAAGATGAATCAGGCATGGATCTCTGATGATGTTATGGCCCCAATTGCTGAGGCCACCGATTAGTTGCCGGTCTACTTCACATTCCTCTTCCAAAAGAGATGGTCCTCTTGAAAAAAAAATTTAAATGATCATTTCTTACTGCAATTTTTATTCTGAGTGCCCAAAAGATAATTTTGCTGGTCTTCTGGTTAGGAGACTGTAAAAGACACCAATTTACTCACTTCTTTATTAAAATTTTAAGCACTGTCCTTGATTTCAGGGTCATGGTGCTGTGAGATACAACTATAATCAAGGTCCTTTGGAACAGAAATGTGGGTTCTAAGTGGCATTTCTCCCTCACAATGTTTAACAGTGGCTGAGAAGTCATTTTTTAATTTTTTTTTTGTCATGTTGCTGTTAAATACAGCTATACTACAGGTGTTATTATAAATATGTGGTTTCTAACAGACATTTGTTCTTCAAAATTGTCAGCAGTGGCTGAAGGGTCATGTTTTTATTTTTTGGGGCATGGTGCTGTGAAATACAGCTATACTACAGGTCCTATTTTAAAAAATGTGGTTTCTAACAGAAATTTGTTCTTCACAATTGTCAACAGTGGCCGAAGTGTCATGGTTTTATTTTTTGGGGCATGGTGCTGTCAAAAACAAAAATAGGTAGGACACTGTTAATGGACACATATTGCAAAATGACTTGTTTTTGGGCAAGTTCTTTAACAAAAGCTAGCAATCCCTGTAGTGAGACAACCCATTTAATACAGTAAAAAAAAGAGAAACAAAGACGTGGTGGGATTCCATCCTATTTTAACACTAGGACTACTGGATTCGTGACCCCGCCTAGAACTACTGAAAGGAGTCATTTTGACTCCTTGCTTGTTTTCGTTTATTTTTAGAGTTTCATTTGTGGTTATTTATTAATAATTATTTTTTTTGTAATGTATTATTTTGTGAGATCCAACAGTAATGCTTTTGATTGTTTTTTTTTCTGCTTTTCTTATTTTTCTACAAAAAATTAACAATAATTATAATAGACGTTTTTAAAACATTTTTTTTATTCAAAGTGCACACATATAAACAACCAACTGAAAGAACAAAAAGCAGAGAAAAATGTAGGTGGAGGAGCATAAAAATGAAAATATGGCGCAAAATTCACCTTCTAAAACATTTTGTGTTTTGCATTTTAGGCATTGCCTTTGATTTATGGCGTACATTGCCCACACAAAGACTTACCACAAGTCTTACAATTCCCGACAGATCTATTTTTCTTGCATTTTTTCCTTTGATCTGGCAAAATTTTGTTTGAACCATAAACTTCTGAGCATGTAAAAACTTGGGACGTGGAACCCTTTTCCCCTATCTGTGACTAAGACCACTCAACTCTCTCAAGTTTTTGCAAATATGCCTTGCGTGACATTTTTTGGTGGGTAATCTCCTTGAATTATATCCATACATTATCCCCCGCAAAGTCTAAGGCATTTTCAAATGCAATGAACAGGCCATCTCCTTGTGCATGTTCGTGTGGTATATTTTGTGCCATCTGATCCACTACATCTACTCCATATTTGTTTCATTGTAAAACTTTACCGTTTGGAGTTTTTTTGCGGAATCAGACACAACAACAACATCTGGATGGACGGAACTCAAAATGAAACATTTTTGTTGCCCTTTTCCCTTTGATATACTGTAAGTGTAAATTGTCTTAAATTTCTAAACACTTTAGTGTTGTACAATTCCTCTTTATGGTTTTATTTCTTTAGCACTTCTCGCCTTATCTTTTTCAGTGTTCCCGATGGTTGTTCCTTTGCTTTTTAGCTGTTTAGATAATTTTATGAAGTAAAATAATTATCGGTTGTAACTTTTGCGACCTTTTTTCAAAAACGGGGTCCAATAACTTCATTACACATGGTCAGCAAAACGGTCCCCCAGCACGGCGTGTGTCATCTTTGCCTAGATAAGGGAAGCCATTTGCCAGATATTTGCTATCCTTTAACAGCTAGCCAATATTTGTGGCCATATTTATCTGGTTTGGAAGGCATGTACTGCGTGAATGGACACCTAGTTTTGCTTGGGAAAAGTTGCTCATCCACGTTATGTAGGGGCCAGGTTTGTAACACGCAATAAAAATTTTCAATAAACCTGTCCCCACAGTAGAAAATTAGAGCAAACTTGTCCGTTTGCAGTTCTCCGATCGAGTAGATTTCTCATCAAATCTGAGAAACCTCATCATTTCAACAAAGCGGTCCCTGGGAACATTGTCGCTTTGCAAAACGGTATTCCCGTCATTACACCAAATACTGTAATCGAGTGACGGTTCGTGCCAGATATTCCCGAGCATAGAAATCGCAATGAATGCATCTGGGTCCTCATCAGATAGAGTAAACTGTAAATTATTGTTCCATGCATGCTTCTGCAAAGCGTACATTTCTTTATATGTGCAATATATATGAATCAAAAAATAAACGCCATGCGCTCAAAGGACTATCGATAATGATATTTTTCTGGCGTATCCTGTGGGGCCAGGTGCTTCTCGAAGAATTTTTTGGCTGTCACGCCTACCAGGCAAGTGTTCTCCAATTTCAACGGGTTTTCCCATTGAATACCATCCGCTGAAACTTAGTTTCCTTCAGATTCGCCTTCTCTGGTGTTTGTGGTTGCATTACCTTCGCGCCATGTTACCTGTTGTTCTTTTCATTTCTGGGACGTTTTGCTGTTTTTTTTTGTCCAAAGACCAGGAGGATGGTTACGAGGCAACATAAAATGCATGAGCCCGATCCCCAGTTGATGTGCTTGGAATATCTGGAAAAAAGTTGATGAATTTTAGAATTTTTGTTTTTATAAGGGGTCCGTGCACACTGGCTGGATTTGCGGCGGAATATCCGACAGATATTCTCACCACAATCCGGCCCGTACCTGCCCGCTCAGGTCAGAGCGGAGTTTCATACCTGAAGCTCCGCTCCGAACCCCGGCTGGAGCGCTGTCTGGGACGGAGCCGTGCTTGCGCGTAAGCAAGCGCTGCTCTGTCCTGACAGCGGCTCCAGCCGGGGTTCGGAGCGGAGCTTCAGGCATGAGCGGGCAGGTTTCGGCCTGTATTGCGGCAAGAATATCCAGATGGCTATTCAACCAGAATTCGCTAGTGTGCACAGACCTAACTCAGTGTGTGGGAAGAACAAATAAATACACATAACTAACTTACCTTTGGATTTGTTCCTTCTGAGTCTCAGATTCACTTGATATGTTCTGAGGAATGAAATCTTCTTCACTGTCAGAAAACAAATTACATGTTCTGCAATTCGGATTCCGATTCAAATTCTCGGTATGGATTGCAAAGTAGCCAGAATATCCTGAGGCTTTATCAAACGTCTTCTCTCCATATTCCTCACAAATTCCATAATTCTATATGTTCCCTGCTGAAAAATAGAAATGAAATGAAAAAATAAAAAAAAATAATAACTGTTCTGCCACCTTCAAAAGTAAAGGGGGGCTGAATCAGTTGACAGGCATTAAACTATTTCATAACAATTCATACCTGTATGAGTCTTCAGAGCTCGTATGTTGCATCTGTTCTCTTTGTCTCTTCAGCTGAACTGATAGTAAAAGTTACTATCCAGAAACTGTCTCCTGCTAGAACCTTAGAAAAACACCACCCCTCATTTAGCATAAGATAAGAGCCTAGAGTAACAAGCTATTTTGTTCAGCATTACACAGTAATACAAGCAGGTAAAACACAAGGAAAATGTTAAAAAGTTGACATGTTTAAAAATTTAATACATTTTATATGAACATCAGGGTAAATAAGACAGAGTGAAAAAAATTATGCACAAAACTTTATAGCAAACATTTAGTGACAAAAGGACCTCAAAATATAGTAGGGAGTCAAAATGACTCCCTTCAGTAGTTCTTGGTAAATTTTTAAAAAAAAGCGCAAATTTTTCACCAAATTTTTTATTCTTACAAAATCTTTTTTCACATCATATTTGAGGAAAAGTCACCGGTTTTCAAGCCGGAATTCTGAAAATGTAGTCACAGAAGAGAAAAAAAAAACAAAGGAGTCAAAATGACTCCATCAGTAGTTCTGTGTTAAAAATGTGTTTTCTAGAATTAAACTACTAAAAAACCTGCAAAGTACAAAATAGCTGATACAAATATTCTTGAATTGTACAAGGGAGGTACAGGAAGACTTGAACAGATGTAGGTTATTCAGAGGACATGGAGTAAAGGAGAAAATTTGCCACCAAGAAAAAGAGACAATTTCCTCCCGAAAATTGAGTTTAAAAAGAGAAAATGAAAGCCAAAGAAAAAAGGCACCTGAGTGGAACAGGAGCGTCAAACCACCAGCATTTCCAAGTAAACTCAATTGGTCGCACTCATACGGAGGGGGAAGCGCTCTCATAGAGGGAGAAATTTCTTTGCGCTACCCAGGTCTTGACTGTGTACTGAGGAAGGCTGGAGGTCTTAGCTCACACTTCCGCTTCCGAACTCTGCTTGAGCACGACTGTTTTCATTGCTGTGTCATAAGGGCATTTTTGCAGTGTTAATAGATGACGAACGCCAGCCCTGACTCTCACCGCACCCACTTTAACTCCAGCCATGCTAGCTCAACCTGAGTGTTAATAGATGATGGACGCCAGCCCTGGCTCTCACCACACCCACTGCCAACTGAACCTCCGTGATCCACTTTTACAGCCTCTCCTGCCTTGATCAGTAATTTCCTTCAACCCACTTGACAGTAGAATGCAGGATTTTCAGACAGGCCTCATTGGGACCTACTGGGGACATCTTTCGTTTGCTTCACACTCTAATGTTGTGGAACAAATGCCCACCAGTAGAATGGCAAGTAGCTTAGCAGCAGCAGTATTGGAAACAGTTTTTTTTTAATATAGTTTATTCTTATTCCGAAATTTTCTGTGATGGGTCCTTAAGGGAACCTGGTGGGTTTTTGGTTCATGTTTGCGTTACAGATATGGATAGTCAATGTCTATTTCACTAAAATACTGCTTCAAGATTACCTTCCTCCAGCACTTTTTAATCTGTGGGTCATACAGGTTTGAGGGTCATGCTGTGGTACAGGACAGGTATAGTCAATGTCCAGTAAAACTGAAATACTGCTTCAAATACTACTATCTCCGGCACTTTTTAATCTGTGGGTTATGCAGGTTTGAGGGTCATGCTGCGGTCCAGGACAAGTATAGTCAATGTCCAGTTCAACTAAAATGGTGGTTCAAAAACTACTTTCTTCCGGCACTTTTTAATCTGTGGATCATGCAGGCTTAAAGGTCATGCTGCAGTACAGGACATGGATAAATCAATGTCCACTTCACTAAATACTGATTCAACTAATACCCTTTTTTCCGGCACTTTTTATTCTGAGGTTCCTAAAGGGCATCTGTGTGGATTTTGGGTCATGATGCATTAAAGGACAGGGATAGTCAATTTTCCATTCATAAAAAAGTGGTTCAAATGCTTGTTTCTTCCAGCACTTTTTATTCTGAGGGTCCATCAAGGACATCTTTGCTGGTTTGGGGGGGGCATGCCGCTGTAAAAGAAACCAATAGGAAAGGTCTTAATGAAAAAAAGGGGTATTTGCCATGCTTCAAGACTATCAAAATAATCAGCAGTTTACTGGGTGTCCACCCTCCTTAATCCATGTGCCAAATCAAAAGTGAGCAATTTCGTTCCACCCACAAAAATTGACAGTAGAATGCAGGAATTTGAGACAGGGCTCGTTGACCAATTGGACCCCCTAAGGACCTGCCAGCTGAACCTATGCATTCCCGGTTGGGATGTTCTTGCTGCCACCACATATGTGATGAGATGTTGGTACCTGGTGCAAAAAGTTATAGGGGTCTCCTGCCAGTTGCCATGTGCCATTTCCAATACTGGTGTCTTGTTTAGTGTCAAAGGGGCCCCTTTGCAGCTGCTACCTCTGTACCTGCTATGGCTACGGCATCCTCATGTTTTCGGTTAGTCATTGAACATAATGAATTATTTTAGTCTATGAATTTTTTCTGTGACATTTATAGCCTAATTGTCTTGCCTAAGATGTAGCACGTATCCAGTTTACTGTTGTGGATGTTAATTCCAGCTTCTCCTCACCTATTTCGGCGATAACTGTAGAATCCAGATTAATTTGGAATGCTATCATGATAAGTTTTTTGAACAATCACCCCCCTAGTGGTGGTATTTGATTGTGTTTTTGTATTGCTTTTTTAAATGTGTGGTGTTTCCTGTGCCCTTGTTGTTTTTTGGCATCCCCAAAAGTTTTAAATTTTATTTTAATATGTATTTTTTAATGGACTGAAACAGGCCCCAGAAAATTTAAAAAATATATTTTATTATTGTTGAATTTTCCCAAAATCAAAAAAAAAATTTTCCCAAAAATTGAAGGACACCCCAGGAGCCTATGCAGCAGCTAGATGTATAAATGGGCCCCAAAGGTTAAACTAAGAACGTTAAAGGTTGTCTATTTGCCAAAAGGGTTTGCCCAAAGGGAAAAAACATTTTTTTTGCGTGATGACCATTGGTGTTTTTGGGTGGGCTGGATTTTTGGGTTTAACTTAGGCTATTGTTGTTTGGTTCGCCCGGTTTTTGATTGTTTGTCCGGTGATAAATCCCCGAATCAAAAACCTTTGGTTTTGGGGGCGGTATTTAAACCCTTTTGTGTGAATTGCTATTTTTTAGTTTTTTCTGGTTTTTGGGGTTTGGGAGTATGTCAGATTTTTTTACTGCGCCCCCTTTGGCTTGACCCCGGCTTTTTGACCCCTATTCCCATTTGTTTTATTTTGTTTTTCTTTGTCATTGTTATTGTTTCTTTTCCCCGTTCCGGGTTTTTCAGACAAGGTTGTGCGTTTTGCCCCCTTTTGGGTCAGTTGCTTGTTTAGGCAGGGGAGAAGGGGAGTTTGGGGACCCTGAAATTAAATTAAATCAGCTTAGAGAATGGGCGGGGGGTGGGTGTGGACGTCATGATAGGATGTGTATGGTTGTGTTTGGGTGGAAAAAAACATGACCTGTTTTTCAAAGAACAGCCCCTTTGTTATGATCAGTGTGTGTCGTGTTCATAAGAGAGGGTGTGTCGGGGCTCTTCAAAAAAGTCGCGATCTGTTTATTTGTTTACGACAATAGCTGTGAAATTAGAATTAGGAGTTAGGATTTTCGTTTTTTTTGTTATTGGTGTACCCCTTGCCTTAAATTTGATACAGTAAAATTTAGTCAGGCTGTATTGATAGGGGAAAAAAATTCCTTTTTTTTATCCCCTATAATTTCGAAAGGTGTTTTTTCATTTGGCGAGGCAGCTTTGTTTAGGCCAATTGAATTAAATTTGAATACAGCAATTTTTAGTCCCCGAGGTTTTGATGGGGAAAAAAAATTTTGCTTTTTTATTATACTTTTCAGATAGGTGTTTTTTTCTTGGCGGGGGCGCTTTGTTCATGATCCCTTGCATTATATTTGATAAGCAATTTTGTGTCACGAGGGTATTGATGGGTGAAAAGAAAACCTTTTATTACCGTATACATTTAAAAGGTTTTTTTTTTCATTTGGCGGGGGCCCAGTTTTTTTAAGAGCCCTTTGTTTAAATTTGTTTAACAAAATTTTGTAGTTAAGAGGTTATTGAAGGTAAAAAAATACCTTTTTTTCCGTATAATTTTCGTAGGTGTTTTTTTCACTTTGGCGGGGCCCAGCTTTGTTTGAGCCACTTGACTTAAATTTGATTACAGCAATTTTGAGTCCCGGGTGTTTGATGGGCAAAAATTACTTTTTATCCGTAAAATTTTAGAAGGTTTTTTTTTTTTCATTTGGCGCAGGAGTTTGTTTAGACCCACTTCCCTTTAAAATTTAAAATCGCTTTTTAGTCCCCGCAGGTATATTGATAGGTGAAAAAACCCCAAGTTTTTTATCCGAATAGTTTTTAAATACGTATTGGTGGTAGGCCCCTTTTTTTAAAAAGGGCCCCGTTTTTCGACAATTTGATAAAAAAATTTTAGAAACTGTTCTTTTTTTGTCATTGTGAAAAAAACAATTTTTATTTTGTAATTTGTAGTTTTTTTTGGGGTTGAATCTCTTTTTGGTGCAGATAGACATTGTAGTATTTTTTGAAAAATACAATTCCCATCCCATGGGGTGTAAAATCCTGGGACTGAAGGAAGAACATGTTGATTTTGTCTTACGGTTTTCCACCAGACCCCGTTTTACAGGTATTTGAAAAAAACATTTCAGTTTTAATTTGTTGGTGTAGGAAATTACGGGATTTTGAATAGCTGTGTTTGCCGTTTTTTATAAGAGATTTCAAAAAATTCCTCCTACCCTTTTCAAATTTTTATCTTTTTGAAAATGGAGGGGAAAAGCAGGGGGTAAACGAGCAAGAGGGGGGTAGGGCATGGAGGTAGAGGTTCGGGGGTGCTCCTTTCCCGTGTGGCAACAACACGCAAACCCGTGGATCGTCGGTTGCAGGCCGTAGGCTGTCTCGTGGGTCGGGCCCCGTGAATTCGTAACGAAAGCGTCGCAATTTGTCTTAAATGGTTAATGAACCCGTGCGTCTTCCCCTCATCTCCCCCGTCACGCCACAAATGTCGTCATCAGTATATCGATCCGTCCCAAATGAAGCGAAGGCAGCCCCAAAAATCAACTCGTGTACCCACACTGTGGTTTTAAACATTTTCTGAAGACCCCTTTGATGAAAATGCGGTAGGGGTCAGAAAGGGATTTCCAAAAATCAGAGGCCAAAAAGGGTGATTTTTTTGTTTAGTCCCGTTATGTCCATCAGGGGGGGAG
>JAODAL010067114.1:0-17448 GCA_025379985.1 Phyllomedusa bahiana
AGGCCCCCTGTGGGCAGAAAAGCCCCCCCTCTGTAGATTAGGCCCCTTTTTAAAGCAAATAGCCCCCCTCCTGGATTGGGCCCCCCCTTGTAGGAAAATAGTCCCCCCCCCCTGAAATTGGGCCCCCCCCGGGGCAGAATAGTCCCCCCATTGTAATTAGGGCCCCCCTAGCAAAAGTTCCCCCCAGTCTTAAGGGCCCCCCCTGTAGGCAAATAGTTCCCCCCCCCAGTCATTATGGCCCCCTGTGGGCAAATAGTTCCCCCCCCAGCATTATGCCCCCTGTAACAAATATCCCCCCCCCATTCTTGGGGCCCCCTGAGGCATATTTTTTTCCCCCCCCCCCCCAGTTTTAGGGGCCCCCTTTTGGCGTTTTTTCCCCCCCCCCCCCAGTAGGGGGGCCCCCTTTAGGGCGTAGTTTCCCCCCCCCAGTATTAGGGCCCCCCTTAGGCTATTTTTCCCCCCCCCCCAAAATTGGGGGCCCCCTGTAGGCTAGTTTCCCCCCCCTTTATTGGGGGCCCCCTGTAGCGTATTTCCCCCCCCCCCCCCAGGCCCCCTTAACTGTAGTTTCCCCCCCTCCCCCATCCAGGGCCCCCTGTAGCTGTAGTTGGCCCCCCCCCCACCGGGGGCCCCCGTAGCTGAGTTTCCCCCCCCCCCCATCCAGGGCCCCCCTTTGCTGTAGTTTCCCCCCCCGGGGCCCCCTTTAAGCTTATTTTTTCCCCCCCCCAGGGGCCCCCCTTACTGTATTTTTCCCCCCAATCCGGGCCCCCGTACTGTATTTTTCCCCCTCCGGGGCCCCCTGTACGTAGTTTCCCCCCCCCCATCCAGGGCCCCTTGTAGCTGTAGTTTCCCCCCCCCAGGGCCCCCGTACCGTATTTTCCCCCCTTCCCCCCATCCGGGGCCCCCTTACTTAGTCCCCCCCCCATCCAGGCCCCCCGTACTGTTTCCCCCCCCCCGGGCCCCCTTTAGCTGAGTTTTCCCCCCCCAGGGCCCCCTTACTGTATTTTCCCCCCCCCACCAGGGCCCCCTGTAGCTGTAGTTTCCCCCCTCCAGGGCCCCCCTGTAGCGTATTTTTCCCCCCCCCCCATCCGGGGCCCCCTGTACGTATTTCTCCCCCCCCCCCCCCCCCCGGGCCCCCCCTAGGTACTTACTCACCTGGCCGCGCTCCCCCGGCGTCTCCGTCCGCTCCAAGCCTAAACCAGCAGGCTTGGGGCCGAGAACAGGAAGCGCGGCAGGCGGCGCGGTGACGTCACTTCCGCCGCGCCGCCTGCAGAGCGATGTACGGCAGGGGCCGGGAGCGCACAGCTCTCCCTGCTCCTCTGTACATCTTAATTGTATGCACATCGCACGAACGTACATACAATTAAGAGGGAGCCGCAGTGAAGCCAGAGGGGGGCGGAGCTTGCCGGCGGCGGCGGGCCCCCCCTGGCTTCACAGACCGCCCGGGCCCGGTACAGCAGTACCGGTTGTACTGCCCTATTGGCGGCCCTGGAATGGGTTACAAGCCTTAGAAACACTACAACACTACGCAGCAGTGACACCTACAGGTTTTACAGGGAACTGTAGGCAGTGTAGTCCTTTCCAGCTTATCCTAGAAACTGCTAGAAAGTGGGTGGAGCAGGCTCCACACACAAACCTAGCTGTAACAGGAAGTAGAAGTCAGTGTGAGTTGAGCTGTTGCTCAGAGTGTGCAGGGCAGCTGCTGCTTGCTGTTCTGTGAGCAGGCCTGATATTCCAGAAAAGCCTGGCTAATATTTAAGAAGGGGAAAGAGATAAAGGAGAAGGAGGAGAGACATGAGAGAGAGAGAGATCTGAAGGAGCATCTACAGAAAATACAAGGTACTTCATTACTGTCAGTGGGAATCCTAAGGATCAGGAGCCCTAAGTAAAAAGGACTTGAGTGCATTGGGTAGCAGAGATAACTGAGGCCTCTGTACCATCTCTACTGCAGATTCAGGGTAGGATTTACTTGGACCCTGATTACCTCTAGGAAACCGAAAGTTGTGGCTTAAGGCCCGGGCCTAGTATCTTCAAGGCAGAAAGCTCCTTATCAGACAGGGAGGAAAGGACTCATGCTCCATTGGGGAAAAGGATCACAGGATCATAGTGCCCACTGGCGTCCCACACGAAAGTGACAACCGGGGCTGAGGCAGCCATCCCCCCACACACCACCTCTCCCAAAAACCGGAAACAGTAACCCATTCAAGGCCAACCAGCTTTAAACGAATGAAACCCTGGACGGAAAAGTCCCTTTGATTTTTAAGTAAAAAGTTTTTGTTATACTGCCTCCCCCTTGTCTCCCTTTTGCCCGGGGCCCAAACTGAAACCACACCGTAAATAAAGGGGGCCAAAAATTGCCGGACAGAAAATTTTGGGGGGTTTGGCCCCCGGGTGAACTACGGGTCCAAAAACCAAAAAACCGACCACCAAAACACCAGGGGGCAAATTTCCCCCCCCCCCCCCCCCCCCCAAAAAACCTTTTAAACAGGGGCCCACAGAAAGAGAGAGAACACAGGGAAGCGCCAGAGGTAACCTGTTCCTGTAAAGCCCTCGAGCCACCCTGTGACCGGCCCAAGTCTAAAAGCCACCCGCAGGTACACACACTCCCCACTCTGCAGCCTCATTGCCCCCTCTTTCCAAAGCAAGCGTAACGGGAAGGCCAACTACCTTTAACCCTCTCCTCATCACCATCACCCCCATTTCTCTCCTTCCCCCAAACCCCGGTCCTGCATATATAAAATATATATCTGCATTATCTATCTATCCAAATTTTATCTATCTATCTATCTACAATCTTTTTCTATCGATCTATCTATCGTATCATCAAACGAATCTATCTATCTATCTATCAAATCGTACTACCAAACCTACCCTTCTCTCTCATATCTATCCTCAATAATAAAAATTTATATCTGATCTATCTCTCGTATCTATCTATTTTCATCTATCTATCTATGGTATCTTTTCATTTTTTAGGGTATCTATCTCTCTCTATATTTTTAATTTATATCTGTATTTTTCCCTCTTGTATCTACTATGCTATCTATCTATCTAGGGTATTTTAATTTTTTATCTACCCTATCAACTATCTATCTATCTATCTTTTCCAAAGGGGTATCTATTTATTTATCTATCGATTGATATATATAAATGTAAAATGAATTTATCAATATAAAAGAGAGAAAAAGAAATTTTACCCAGATAGATATTATAAATTTTTTTGGGGAAATTTTTAGTGTTGAGCTTTGCTTTTGGCTACGAGATCGACCCGATAGTCCGATAGCCCCGGGCCGCACCCGATAAGGTTTTTCGATATTTGAGCACGATTATGAGCGATTCCCCTTAAAGTCAAGGGAGAGCAACAACACCTTCATTATTACCCCCAAACAATTTGGAGAAGTTTAAATTTAAAACATCCAAAACAGCCCAAAGGGAAAACGTCCTACACCTTGGGCCCAACACACTTAGGTTATAAAATCACGGGAAAAAAGCACAGACCATTTACAAACCCTGTCTTGTCCCAAAACCCTTTCCCCTTTAAACCTGCTAAACCCCAAAAAATTAAAAATCCAAAAAGGCAGTATGTTTTTAAAAACCAAACATTTTTACTTGAACTGGACATTAAATTTCCCTGTCCGGGAAAACGCGGGCATGGGGCCCTCCCAAACCTCCCATGACCCCCCCCTTTAAAAATTTCCCGGGAAAAAAGGGGATTTTTTCCCCCCACCATTTTATTTTTCACTGAAAATTGACTATATTTGCCCCTTGGGGCCACAGCATGACCCCCAAAACCCTTTGCAGGGAACCCCCACATTTAAAAAGTCCCGGGAAAAGGGGGATTCTTTAAACCCCATTTTATTTTTCACGGGAACTTTGACTATCCCTTCCGGGGCCCACACCCATGACCCCCAAACCGCATGCCCCCACATTTAAAAAGTCCCGGAAAAAGGAGTCTTTCAACCACCTTTTTTAGTTGAACTGGACATTGATTTAACCTTTTCCCGGGCCACAGCAAAGCCCCAAACCTGCATGCCCCCCCAAAAATTTAAAAGTGCCGGAAAAAGGAGTCTTTCAACCACCTTTTTATTTTTCACTGGAAAATTGACTATCCCTTTCCCGGGGCCACAGCAGGGGACCCCAAAACCTGCATAAACCCCCCACTTTTAAAAAAAGTCCCGGGGAAAAAGGAGTTTTTTAAAACCACCTTTTTAGTTTCACTGGACATTAAACTATACCTGTCCTGGCCACACATGCCCCAAAGGGCCCGGATTTTTCGGGGGGTGGGGTGAAAGCCCAGGCTGGCGTCCGTCATCTTTAACACGCGGGTTTAAAAACCCCCCTTTGTTACGCAAAACGAAAACTTTTCTGCTAAAAGCAGAGTGCGGAAGCGGAAGTGGAGAACCCCCCAGCCTTCCTCTGAACACAGAAAAATACCCTGGGAAAGCCTTGCCCCTCCTAGGGAGTGTGGCCCAAATTTGAGTTTCATTTGGGAAATACTGGGGTTTAAAACGCCCCCTTTTACACCCAGGTGCCCTTTATCTTGGCCCCCCTTTTTCTCTTTTTAAAACTCAACGGGGCCTTGGGGAAAAATGGTCTCTGTACTTTGTTCTCTGCTGTGCCCATACTCCATGTCTCTAATAACCTACAACGGGTCAATTTTTTCCCTTCCTCCCCTTGTACAATCAAAAGGAATTTTTTTTTAACAGCTTTTTTTGTACTTCCCAAAGTTTTTAGTATTTTAATTTCCGAAAACACTTTTTTTAAAATGGGAGGGAAATCCCACCATTTTTTTTGTTTTTTCCTTTTTTTTCCCATTGTATTAAAGGGGTTGTTAAATACGGGGAAATTGATACTATGTTAAAAAACTTGCAAAAACAAGTCATTTTGCAATATGTGTCCATTAACAGTGCCCCTACCTATTCCTGTTTCTAAACAGCACCATAAACCCTTGAGCCACTCTTAAAATTGGGGCAGAACAAATGTCTGTTAGAAAAAACTTTTTTTAAAGAATAGGACCTGTAAAATAGCTGCATGTCACAGCAAAATGCCCCCAAAAATTAAAAGCAAACCCTTGACCCCCTTTTGGTAAAATTGTAAGAACAAATGTCTGTTAAAAAACAAAAATTTTTAGAATAGGACCTTTTGTATAGTGCATGCCCAAAACAAAATGCCCCCAAAAAATTAAAAAGAAAGCCCCTTGAGCCATTTTGGGGTCAATTTTTGAAAAACAAATGCCCTGTTAGAACAACATTTTTAGAATGGGAACCTGTAGAAAATAGCTGCATGTCACAGAAAAAAACCCCCCAAAATTCAAAGCAAAACCCTTTGAGCCACTTTGGCCCCAAATTGTGAAGAAAAAAAAATGTCTGTTAGAAAAAACATTTTTAAATAGGCCCCTGTAGAAATACTGCAGGGCCACAGCAAAATCCCCCAAAAAAATTTCAAAGCTTTCCCCTTTGAGCCATTTTGGTCAATTGTGAAAAACAAAGGTCTTTAAAAAAAACTTTTTTTAGAATGGGAACCTGTATTTAATGTTTGCATGCCCCACAAAATCCCCCCAAAAAAATTCAAAGCATGCCCCCTTGACTATTTGGGGTTCAATGTAAAAGAAAAAAATGCGTTAGAAACAACTTTTTTAGAATGGGGACCTGTGGGTATGGGCTGCAGTCAAAGCAAAATGCCCCCAAAAATTCAAAGCTTTTGACCCTTGAGCCACTTTGGTAAATTTGTGAAAAAAAAAAAAAAAAAAACAAATGTCTGTTAAAAAACAAAATTTTTTTATAATGGGAAACTGTAGAAATTGCTGCTTTTTCAAAGCAGCTAAACCCAAAAAATTAAAAAAAAATAACTTCTCACCACTTTTTAAAAATTGTAGGGAGAAAAGCCACTTAGAAGCCACATTTCTATTCCAAAGAACCAAAATTTAATAGCTGTATCTACAGCAACATGCCCCCAAAAAAATTTAATAAAATACTTCTCAGCCACTATTAAAAATTTTTTAGGGAAAAGGGGGCCCACTTAGAATCACATTTCTTTTCCAAAGGACCATGTTTTATTGCTGTATCTCACAGAAAAATTTGCCCCTAAAAAACCATTTGACAATGCGAAAACTTTTTAAGATAAAGTGAGTAAATGGAATAGGGGTGTTGTAAATAAAACCTTGCTGCCCTTTTACAGTCTCCTCCAAAAAGAAAAACCATAAAATTAACTTTTTGGGAAAAAAGAAAAAAAATTTGCAGGGGGGAAAATGATCTTTTTAAAAAAAAAATTTTTTAAAGAGGCCCCTTTCTGTTTTGAAAAAGGAATGTGAAGAAACCCCGGGGCAACTTAACCCTTTTCCCCTTCGAAATTTGGGGGGGCCACAACATCATCAGAGATCCATGCCTGATTCATCTAAAGAAAGTCAAACGTCCACATTATCTGTAAAAGCCGGATGCGTTTGTTTTAATGACTCCTCCCAGCGGGGCTAAAGGGCCCCTTTCGGTATGACCTGGCTGCGGGGGAAAGGAAAAACACCTCTATGGCGTAAACGACCGCTGGGGCCAAATTCGCCCCATTTTGGATCCCCCCGAAGTCTATTGGGGGCCCCCGGAACACATAAAAAACATCGGGGGGTTGAGACCAGATAGCCCGTGAAACCATGATCTTAAGCTGATCTCTGTGTTTTGGGAATGTGTCCCCTGCATTCCCATGCGTTGGTGAGGGGTAAAAAAAGATTGCCAGGGGTCACCCTTTTAGGCTTCTGCCCCCTTTTCCGCTGTTTGCCTGCAACGCCATTTGGGGCACTCTACTGTTTTGTCACGCGCTGATGTTTTTTCCCCCGTGACATTTGGGAAACGTGAAGCAACGCAACAGATGCCCTCCATTTGAAAAACCCGCAAGGTCCCTTTTCCCCTGCATTTTAATCTCTTTTTGGGTGGGTGGAAGTAATTTGCTTTTTTTTGTTTTGTACCGGGATCCGGAGGGTGGCCACCCATTTAACTGTTGTTCATTTTGAGGGCCTTAATGCGGGGTATCATTTTGGGGGAAATTGGGCATCCAAGCACCCCAGGGTGAGAGAATGGGCCTTGTTTTTCCCAACCTCTGGGTTCGGGGGCACTACAAACTGATTCCTTCATTTTCCCCCTCCGCCTCAAAGTCGCGCCAACCTCTTTCCAAGGAAAGGGACGCCCTTTAACAATGGGTGTCGGGAAATACCCCCCTCCCCCCTCCCCTCCGTTTCCCCCGGGCACGGGCTTCAAACAAAAGCCCGGGTTTTCCTGAATAAAGCACCCTGAGAGCTGATGCGCCCCCCTTTGCACTACTCTGGACCCCGAACCACTGCCAAAATGAAGACCGTTAAATTGGGGAAACCCTGTCGGGCCTTGTGGATTTGACGGAGAAAAGGCTCCGTGCCGCATCAGGTCCGTCTCCTCCTCCGTCGCAGGGCGGCCCCCTTTTTTTCAGAGTGCCCCAACGATGCCCCAAACTAAAACACCACAAATGCTCATCCCTGAAAAAGGGAAATTTCCCCG
The DNA here is from genome assembly GCA_025379985.1 of Phyllomedusa bahiana. Lineage (NCBI taxonomy): Eukaryota > Metazoa > Chordata > Amphibia > Anura > Hylidae > Phyllomedusa > Phyllomedusa bahiana. Next base: position 7,512 of record JAODAL010067114.1, read on the forward strand.
AAACTGACCATTTTGGGTGGCTTCTTTCAAAACTGGCAAGGGGATGGTGAAAGAGCTTTTTCCACCTGCCCCCCCTCTGGGTGGTTCAACACACCCCGAGGTCCGTACCGCCCCTTGTTCGGGCCCATGTGTCATTTCGTACTGCGAAATTTGGCTTTTGCGCGGCTCCCAAACAATCCCCTGGAGCATGGGGAGGGGGGAATTTCCAGCGTGTTGCCACTTTTTTCAAAAAGAGACGGTTGACGGGGGGGCCCCCGAGCTGACCCCTGAAAACCCGCAGCCGGGGGGGATGAAGCAGGGGGGCGAAGGGCCCGGAATTGCGAACCAGACCCGACCCTTTCTTCACGGGCAGCCAGCCCCGGGGTAGCTCTTTAAAAAATTCGGGACAAAAAGGTTAAGACAGTGCCAGGAAAGGGGATGTGCCCACCCAACCGATTTTTAAGGGGCCCCAAAGCAGATTTCGCCCTTTTCCCGACCCCCCACCTTTGCCTGGCACAAGGTTCTTGTCACCCACCCAGCGCTGGGGTCCCCGTTGCTTAGACCCCGTCCACAGCCCAACCTGGGGTTTTGGAGGGTCCCCCGGGCCCAGTTTAAATTTTTCCAACAGGGCCTGGTGTCTCTGGGAAACTTGATGCCACCCAAGGCCCTTTGGGGGGGGAAAACCCCCTGCCCCATCCCTGAAAGTTTTGAAGGGGCGTGCGCCGACCCCTGAGACCACCGCACCCCCCAGAGAAAACCCCCCAGCTCACCCAGTGAGCTGTAAAACTAAAGATATAGGGGGCCCTTGGGCCGTGCTTACTAGCCCAGGGTTCGGGGGTGAGAGGGGACTTTTTTCCGGGGACACAATGCAGCCCAACCCTTGAAATTTAGATGAAAATTTGGCGGGCCAGGGCGGGGAGGGTTTTTTTCTGGCAAAGAAATGCCTGCTGGGAAATTGGTTTTGGGGGCGGGCGAGGGCCATGACGTGGGGGAACCCACTGTGTCCACCAAGGGAAAGGGAAAACTTTTCCCAAAGGGGCCAAAACCGGGCAAGGGCCGCATTCGGGCTTTTGGCTTTGGGAGGGTTTGGGGTTTAAAGTTTTTTTCTTCTGTTCCCAAACCTGGAAGACAAAGGCGGGCTGCTAACGGGCCGCTGAAAAACGGCGGGGCAGGTGGGTCAAACGGGGGAAAGGGAAAGAAGGGGAAAGGGAGGGGTTTCGGTGGTGCTGGGGGTTTACTCCCCCCGACGGGGGGGCTGAAGGGGAAGGCTGATCCCTGATCATAAAACCTCTAGAGCCCAGGGCAGCGGGGGAAACGTTTGGGTGGTGGCGGGGGGGGAGGAGGCGAAAACAGGGGGTGTGACAGGGGTTTTGGGGGGCCCCGGGGCGTCGGTCGGCCCCTTTTTTTGGACAATTTTTCCCTCCTTTTCAACTCAGCATTCGCTCCCATGTGACAAAGACATTTTGGGGGGTGGTTAACCACTTAAGGTTCTTGCCTCAAACTTATGCTTTACGGAAAAGGGGGCAATAAACACCCGCTGGGTAAAATCGAGGCTTCCCTCAAAGAAGGCCCGGGCCCTTGAGGGGGTCCGGGCCCTTTTTGGGAACGGCGATAAGCGGGGAGGGGGGTTTGGGGTGACCGTGGCGGCGGAATCATATCACGGATTTTCTGGGGCCCGCCCTCCCCCCTTTTTTGTGGGGGAAACCCCGAAAGGGAACACTAACCCCATCGTCTTCCTCCTCGTCCACTGATGAAGCGCTCGCAAGCAAATTCGCAAAAAGGGAACCAGGATGGATCCGAAATTTTCCCGTCATCATCATCATCATCAACACAGGTGACCTTTTGGGCGCCTGACATTTTTGCCCTCCAGAAACTGGGGGGCTACAAGCCAAAGGGGGCCCGCAAGGGGTTTCCGACCGCCCGGATTTTTTCCGGGTTGACCCCCTTCCCTTTAAACCCCCTCCCGGGGGCATCATTTAAATGGGGGGTTCCCGAGCAGACTAAAAACATCCTCTTATCTTTTAACATGCCTTTTGACCCCCCCAAACCGCATTTTTTTCCATCAAAGAGGGCTTCAGACAATATAAACCACAGTGGTGGGGAAAAAAGTTGACATTTGGGCCCGGGTTCATGTTGGAAAGGATGCTGATGATCTGATGACGACATTTGTGGCCCTGACGGGGGGGACGAGGAGGTAAACTGCTAAAATCAGGGTTTCAAAATTTAAACCCCTGAAGGACAAAATTGGCACGATGTTCGTTACTTAGATTACGGGCCCGACCCAGCGATGAAGGGCCCGAAAGGTCCCCGCAACTGACCCATCCCCCTGGCATGCGTGTTGTCGCCACACTGGAAGGAGCCCCCTTCTCCGTACCTCTACCTCCTGTGCCTTAACCCCCCCCCCCTTTTCTCGCTTACCACCCCGCATTTCGCTCCATGGGGCCCCGAAATATAAAAATTTTAGAAGGTATGGAAAAAGTTTTGGAAATCCTTTTTATTAAAAACGGGAAAAACACCCCTACTCAAATCCCCCCCTAACAAAACAAAAATTTCGGGGTTCAAAAATTTAACTGCAAGGTGTCCCAACAAACCCAAAACTGGGGGTGGGCAAAAGTCCAAAAAAACAAACGACTGTTTTTTGTTTTGGGATAATAAATGGTATTTTTTTGCACCTTTTAATTCACCTGTGGTGAATATAGAATTGGGTGTTTTAAGATTTACTAGTGCCCGCGTCAAAAGAACAGTACTGGGTGCGCAAAAGTCAAAAAAAACGTATTTGTTATGTTTTTTTGTATAATAAAAAGGAAATTTTTTTCCCTTTTAATTCACCTGTGGGAATATAGAATTGCTGTTTTAAGATTTCGTAATGCCTGCGTCCCAAAGAACAAGTAACTGGTGCGCAAAATCCCAAAAAAAAACGGGAACCGTTTGTTTTTGGGTATAATAAACGGTATTTTTTTTCACCTTTTTTTTTAAATTTACCTGTGGTAAAAATAGAATTGCTGTTTTAAGATTTACTAATGCTGCGGGCAATGAAATTTCTTGGTGCGCAAAATCCAAAAAAACCCGTATCTGTTTAAATTTTTTCGTATAATACACGGGGATTTTTTGCCCCCTTTCAATTTCCCCCCTGTGGTGAAATATAGAATTTCTGTTTTTAAAAATTTACTAAAATGCTCGTCAATGAACAGACTCTGGGGGCCCCAAAAGGCAAAAAACACCTAACGTTATGTTTTTTATATAATAAACGGGATTTTTTTTTTCAACCCTTTTTAAATTTACCTGGGGTGAATATAGGAATTGCTGTTTTAAGATTTACCCTAATCGCGTCAATGAACATACTTGGGGGGCGCAAAAAAACAAAAAAAAAAACCCAAATGTTATTTTTGATATAAAAAAACCCGTATTTTTTGCACCTTTTTAATTTTACCTGTGGGGAATATAGAAATTTCCCGTTTTAAGATTTTTCGTAATGCTGCGTCCAAAAGAACATACTGGGTCGCAAAAGTCAAAAAAAACGTAACTGTTAGTTTTTTTATTAATAAACTGTATTTTTTGCACCTTTCAAATTTACCTTTTGGTGAAATAAATTGCGTTTTTTAAAATTTTTTCGTAATGCGCCCTCAATTTAAAAGTAAAAGGGGGGGCGCAAAAGTCAAAAAACACGAACTGGTTTTGTTTTTGGGTATAATAAACGAAATTTTTTTCATTTTAATTCACCCGTGGGGAATATAAATTGCTGTTTTTTAAAATTTACGTAGATGCCCGGGGTCAATTTAACAAAAATTGGGGGCGAAAAGTCCCAAAAAAAACGTAATGTTATGTTTTGATATAATAAACTGTATTTTTTGCAACCCCTTTCAATTCACCTGTGGTGAAAATAAATTTCCCCGTTTAAGTTTTCGTAGATGCTGCGTCAATGAAAAAGTACTGGGTGGGGCAAAAAATCAAAAAACCACTTTAAATGTTTGTTTTTTATAAAATAAACTGATTTTTTTGCACCCTTTTTAATTTTACCTGGGTGAATATAGAATTGCTGTTTTAAAAAATTTACGAGATGCTGCGTCAAATGAAAAAGTACTGGTGCGCAAAAGTCCCAAAAAAAAAAAAACGTTATTTTTATATAATAAACTGATTTTTTGGGACCTTTCCAAAATTTACCTGTGGTGAATATAGAAAATTTCTGTTTTTTTAAGGGTTTACTGATGCTGCGTCAATGAACTTTCTGGGGGCGCAAAAGTCAAAAAACCCGTATCTTTTTATGTTTTTTGAAAATACACGGTAATTTTTTTCACCTTTTAATTCACCTGTGGGAATATAGAATTGCCTTTTTTTAAGATTTAAAGAGGGTGCTGCGTCAATGAACAGTACCCGGGTGCGCCCAAAAATCAAAAAAAAACGTAAAAGTTATGTTTTTATATAAAAACGGTTTTTTTTTGCACCTTTCAAATTTACCTGTGGGGGAATAAAGAAATTTCTGTTTTAAATTTACGTAAAATGCTGCGTCAAGAAACAGTACTGGGTGCGCAAAAAATCAAAAAAAAACTTTAAATGTTATGTTTTTTATATAATAAACTGTATTTTTTTTCACCTTTCAATTCATCGTGGGGAATATAAAATTTTCTGTTTTTTAAAATTTTCCGTAGATGCTGCGTCAAAGAACATACTGGGTGCGCAAAAGTTCCCAAAAAAAAACGTAACTGTTTTTTTGATATAATAAACGTATTTTTTGCACCTTTTAATTCACTTGGTGAAAATAGGGAAATTTCTGTTTTTTAAAATTTAAAAGTAATGCTGCGTCAATGAACCCGTACTGGTGCGCAAAAACCAAAAAAAAACCCTAACTGTTATGTTTTCGTACATACACCCCGGGATTTTTTTGGCAAAAAAAACCCCGTGCTGGGTGCGCTTTCAAGATTGCTTGGGTTTTAATTTAAGTGCAAGGTTGAAATTTAAACAGTCACAGTTGTAATGGGTAAAATTGAAACCTATCTGAAAGTATAAATGAAAATAAAAGTGGAGTTTTGCAGCTAAAAAAAAGAGACCTTTCAGTTTCTAGAAATGATGTTTAAACCAATATAATTCAGACCCGCCCAATATCCCGGAAATTTCTTCAATACAAACTGTTTAATAAAAAGATATTCCACTACAATACTACACCCAATCTTGGTGAACTTTATCCAAAGTTTTTTATAGATAGAGCTTGTCTGTGTTGCCCGCGGGGGCCCCCCCCCCCCCCCTCCCTCCCCCCGTGACTTTAAAACCGGTAGATTCTGCTTTAAAAAAACCTTTTAAACTAAATAAAATAAAAACCCTTTAAAACTCTAAAAATAACTAAATTGGAAGGGGTCACAGCTAAAGCAGAAATTTTTCTCTTTTCAAAATAACAAAATTTTGCGAGGCTTGTGGCCACAAAGGGAGAGCCCCAAAAATCCTTTTCCCCAAGACGCTGAGAGACACTGAGGCTTTAAAAAAGAAACCGTTTTTATGTAAAAAAAGGGTCATTTGATTTTTTTTAGCCAATCGCAACCATACACATCCCCCTCATGACTCGCCACCCCATCTCACCCCCGCTCTATTCCCCATAATCTGATTTGCTGGCCGCCAAAATTACAGGAAGTGCCCCGGGGAAAAAGGGGCATCTTAATAATATTCACAGATTTTAAAACCCTTTAAATTTTCCATGATCTGGGGAAAAATTTGATCACATAAAAACCTTGCCGATTTTAACTTTTTTTCGAAAAAATCGCTCAAAAACTAAGAATTTTGGTATGTTCATTAATGAGTGTGGTTTTCATATCACTCACTTCTCATGTATAACCCATCATTGACAAAAAACCTTTTTTTTTTTTTGTCCCCCCTTGAAAAGTCATAACTTTCCTTTTTTGGTCTGCATAGTGGTATGTTTAAATGGAAAATTAAAATAAAAGGGAAAAAACACAAATAATTTTTAAATTGGGGGGAATGTTAAAAAAAATGTTTTTTTTGCGCCATTTTTGGGTTTTTTCTTTTTGTGTTTTACTCCCTTTGGGATACGTGTTTTGTTTTTCCCGTATACCGCAGGTCGGTATGATTCCGCTGTTACCAAATATGTAGAGTTTTGTTATGTTTTAGTATGTCTAAAAAATTAAAACTTTTTTTTAACTTTATGCTGCAGTGCCATTTTCTGAAATAACATTTTTGTTTTCTCCACCTATGGGGGATTTTTTTTTCTTTAATGGTATTTATTGGATGGGAAAAATGAACTTATAATTTAATAGATTGGACTTTTACATGGCAACAACAATTATGTGTAACCATTTTTTTAATTGTTTTATTTGTAAAAAGGCAAAAGGGGAGTGAAAAGAAATTGGAAGATTTTTCATGAATGGGCAATAAGTATGAAATGTGTGCAACAGTAAGGAGATCCCAAAAACTTGGCCTGTTATTGGGTCTTGAGGACTGGAGAAACACTGGTATAGACGTTCACCTGTACTTACTTCTCGCAGTGTCAACCAGTGATAGCAGCAGCACTGACGCTGTGAGTAGCAGAGGGGACGGAACACTCCAGGAATGAGGCTTTGTGGGAAATGTAGTTTTCATACAGCGCGCCTAGCAACTGTAGCACCGCCCACTAGCAAAGTGAGGAGAAAGATCCAACAAAGCAACAATATACGATATAACAGCGTCTGTAAATAGATCACACACTGGATTGTGACGGATAGTTACTGCTCCTCTTTAGTATACCTCCATTGTGTGTTTTTATTTTTTTGGAATTCTCACACTACCCCTTTAAGAGGTTACAATATAAAAAAAAGGAAAATAGTCTGTAAATACCTACACTTCAAAACCTATATTCAACATTGCTACTAGTTTCATTGCTTCAGTGCCTATAAAGTAAAAAATAAAGCAACTTTGAAAATAGTTTTAAGTCAAACTTTTTTTTTATTTTGTGTCTTTAGATGATATGCAAATGTATGTGTTTCTAGGGAAACAGGAAAAAAAACAAGTTTTATGTAAGATGTAGAAAGAGTTTAACTTGACCATGATAGCAAGACTTTCTGTGTTATCTGCTCTTATCGTTAACAAAAAGCCATTGAAAAGCATTGAAAACATTAAAATAACATTCCGTACTGATATCATGGTGCCCTATCTGTCAAGTTTAGCTTTGCTACATCTGTAACCTAATCCTGACATCTTACTCCTTTCTTTGCATTTGGTAGATTAGTAAGAAGAAGGAAGTGTAATGTGGCAGCAACATCAGATGATATATTTATAGTATATTTTTTGTCTATAAGCAAGAAGTCACATACCCTGTTTCCCCGAAAATAAGACAGTGTCTTATATAAATTTTTGCTCCTAGAGACGCACTAGGTCTTATTTTCAGGGGAAGTCTTATTTTTATCATGAACAAGAATTCACATTTATTGCTGAACAAAAAAATCATAATTTATTAATATACTGTAGTCCTGTCATCACAAACATCAGAAATAACCAGCCAAGCTCTGAAGCAACAGGTAACCTCAGTCACACTATTATTATTATTATTATTATTATTTATTTTTGAGCGCCCTGGTTCCAGAGCGCTGTATATTCGGGTTTCATACATAACATAGGTCAAACAAGTACAAAGATGACAAATTAATAACTAACACTACGTCTTCCATGTGTTGTGCCTGCTGTAGTGTATGTAGTGAGAGACTTATATCACCCTGTACAAGCAGCTATGCAGTCAGCTCCCCCTGAAGAGTTGGTATGCTCCACAGCTACCTATAGGATCTTCTGACTTACAAAGTGAAAGTAAAAGCCTTCTCCCTGTAATACTCAGCTAAATCCTCTGGATTGTTAATGAATTGTATTTGAGAAGTCTTATAATTTCATCTATTATCAATTTGTGTGTGTTTGTGTGGAGGTGATAGGTGCTCTTGTAGCAATGACTGCCGCTAGGTCTTATATTCAGGGAAGGCCTTATATTTCTAAGCTTTAAAAAAATCGCACTAGGTCTTATTTTCGGGGAATGTCTTATTTTCGGCTAAACACGGTAGGTCTGCATAGGACACAAAGATCGTCCGAACAGTAGCTCACACTTACCAATGACTATCTACTAAGTGAATGTAGAGCATACATTAATCGAAAGTAGAGTTTTCTTCTGTGGTTTCACTCATATCAAATTTAGGTTTATGAACTATATTGCCACAAAGTAACCAATAAAACATTGCTGGATAGACCACTTCGTATCCGAGTAGTTTCTTTGATATTTGAAACAGATAAAGTACTTACTCGAAGTATTCTGCAGCAGGTGTCATTTTATAACTATCATTGATGTAAGAAAATCCAGAATCATTATAGTTGTTATATCTTGTTTCTACACAGTAAGGACTATTCCATGAAATGTTGCAGTGTATCCAAGGCAGTTCTGATTTAAAAGAGGAGAACAGATAATATATGGCCCAAGCGATGATGACATTGTAGAAAAAACACACGTATAATGATATAATAATGACTGTGAAGCCGACACCAAGCGGAAAAAAATAAGACACGTGGTGTTTAGTTATTAAATATTTCCACCCAAACAAGACTTTACGTTTGTCCTATGGATTTGTCTGACGTTATAGTACATACAGAATAAAATGCACTGTTTACAGCAGACATGTTTTCAAGTTAGTATTTATCCTCCCATGGCGTCATGGACCAGGACCGACATTACATTATTTTTACGTCTATGGGTCCTCTCTGCTCAATATCATTCTTACACTGCCACTCTGCAGAGAATCTTTTTTATGCCTGGGCTCCTGCTTACTCCAGTCCTCTTTTTCTGTTTCTTCTACCTGACTGTGTACACTTATACACTGACTCTGGCTGCTCAAATGGCCAATGTGTGCCAAAGCACAGTTGCTAGATCCAATGTCCACATGTCAAAGGTTTGTTAAAGACCCTTCCCCTATCACTCAGTGTCTGACTTTTCTATTGGTATTTGATCCATGTAAAAACGTTGTATGTTTGCAACTCATTGGTACTGACCTGTCTAACTTCTTGACCATATCCTTCTGCCTGCTGCCCGACCAGATTTTCTGCTTCAATTCCACACTAAACTAACTTCAGGTTACCCAATTTATGTTTAAATAGTAGTTTGCAAAAACTCAACTTGACCTGCTCCAATTTCTGTCTTCCACTTTGGTTCCTTGAATCAGTGTCTATTTTACATTCTTGCATTAGCTGCTGCCAACAGAAATTATTCCAGGTGTAGCAATCTGAGGTGTCTCTTAAAAGGACGCTACCTTCAAAATTTTTCATTCGAATATTGACAACCAATTTATGTCTATGATATGGCTTTTAATTGGGTGTTCTTTTTTATATAATTTTTTTTTAAATTCCACTATGTACATTACTCTCTCTGACTTCCCCTCGTTGAGCAAAGATAGCAGAGCAGTGAAAGAATTGCTTGATGGCTCTTCTTTCTGGTTAGCTATGGCCTGAGAAGTGTAAGTATTATCAACAGTACCTGATAAGTATGAAAGAACCTCCTTCCCAGTGCAGAAATAGATTACCCAATTTTCCTTCCATGTTTTGCTGGTCATTGCCTAATGACTTAGTGTTCTAGTCTAATTTTATCTACTCCTGTCAGAGAGCAATAGAGCAATCATTATGTCATTACTTACTATTTGTAATTAAACTATATACGTACCAGCAGTAAAGGGAGATTAGTCTGCCCTGTCATTCAAAAGATGTATCTAACAGCTAGAGAATGACAATATTTTATATGTAGTTTTTAATTGCATAGTACTGAAAAAATGCTAAAAAAAAATTGTTTTCCAGGAATTTTGGTTTTAACAATAATACTCCTTTCTGATGAAAGGGTCTCTTTAAGAAAGTCAACAACTCCTTGTAGTTGTTAATTGTGAAGAACTCACAAACCCTTAGATCCTCTTCAACATCCCAGTGGGTCAACTACTTTGGGTATATGTTTGGTAATAGTTAT